>CM062813.1:157873852-158014099 GCA_031772625.1 Pinus tabuliformis
TTGTAATAGCCATGATTTGAATAAACCTTCTTTCTTGGAGTTGCTCTTTCTTCATTCTTTGGATTTGAGTTGGGCCTTTGATGAGATGATTTTTCTTCTTTTGGATTGCTGCAAAGTACATTGGCATAACTTCTTTTATTATCCTTGGCACTTGATGAAAAACCGATCCTGAACTTGTCACTTTGAGATTTTTGAGTGTTGAGAATGTGATCAAGTGTTTGAGAACTTTGCCAAATTATTTTGATTTGTTCCATTTACTTTTTGAGAGATACTATTTCAGCTTCATGTCTTTCACATATAATGTCCTCCCTTATTTTAGCTTCCTTTTTGTCTATTTTAAGAGAGATAACCTTCTTTCGTAACTCCTCATTTTCTTCAATGGTACTTATCAGTAATTCATTTGTATCTTCTTCGTTTTATGTCTTGGTTCATCATCTTCAGTGAATGCCATAAATAGTACTTCCTTGCTTCCAGCATAATCGTTCTCTTTGGATGATTTCTTCTTGATGATCACATATTCATCCTCATCAGATTCATCTTGTTTAGAGAGGAAATTCTTCTTAGTAAATCCTTTCTTTTTGTATATCTTTCCTTCCTGATTATCACCGTCATGCTTATGAGGACATTTTGCAGCGTAATGACCTATTCTTCCACAGTTGAAACAAATAAGAGGATGCTTTACTTTTAGCTTGGATCCTTTCTTTAGTCTTCGTACAAATTGCGCCAATTCGGATTCAACATCAGAGTCATCACTGCTGGTATTCCATCCTTTTCCTTTTCTTGATTTCGAGGCCTTGAATGCTGCATTTTTGGAACTTGGGATTCCTTTTCTCATCTCATAGGTAGTGAGGATTCCATGAAGTTCATCCATTTTGAGAGTGTCTAGTTCCTTCATTTCCTCTATAACACTTACTTTGGAGTCAAATCTATCTGGGAGAGATCTTAAGACCTTTTGAACAACAATTCTTTCTTCAGTCTTTTCTGCCAATCCTTTAAGAGAGTTGACTACTTCAGCTATTCGGAGGAAGTATGATGCAATATCTTCTTCATCATCCATTTTCAGAGTTTCGAACTGCCTCCTATGAGTTTGAAGCTTTGCCTTCTTAACCTTGGAGTCCCCATCATATAATCTAACCAACTTATCCCATACTTCTTTGGCCAAGTCACAATTCAAGACTTTCGTAAACTCATAATCAATAATTCCACTGGTAATGGAATTTAGAGCTTTGGCATTGGAAATGTACGCTTTCCTGTTATATTGATTAGTAGGAAGAGTGGGAGGGGCATTATACTCATTCAGAACAACTTTCCAAACTTCAGGTCCAAGGGATATTAAGTAATAAGACATTCTCTTTTTCCAAAAACCAAAATTAGTACCATCAAACAAGGGAAGCCTTCCTGTCATTTATTGATTCTTCATTGTAACTAAGAATCCCTTTTCTAGCTATCAGGCTGATTTTGCAGAAGCCAGCTCTGATACCAATTGTTGGAAATACTGAGAGGGGGATGAATCAATATTTATTTTCAATTGTTATTATTACCAGTTTAGACTCTTTACAATTTTGATCAAATAAATGATTTTATTAAATATAGAAAAAGATTGAATACTATATTTGATGAATTTTTCCAAGCACCAACTTGGATTTTGATGAGGCTCCAACCTATAGGGCTACGACCCTATCTTACCAAGGCACCAAACTTTAATTTAGGAGCACCAAATCTAAGGAAACCAATCCTTCCAATTATGAGGTACCAACCCCAAGGGCTCTGACCCTATAGATTTACTCTGTCAAGAAATGTTTGATTGTATAACACTGCTTCCAAGGACTTATTTACCAAATCCTGTCCTTGTTGTCTTTGCAACAGATCGCTGTTTGTGCTATGGCTTCACTTCAGGTCTGAACCTTCCAAGAGGAATCAAGTCAAAATATTTTCCTCCTCCTTCGTCTTCTGCTTCCTTCTTTGCTTGACCTTTCACCTTCTGTTACACCTTCGACTTTTCAACCTTCGACATCCTCTCTGTCTTCAAGTTCATGAGTTGTGAACTTTTTAATTCTTCTCTGTGCCCGATACACATATTGATGCCTTTAGTGAAACGTTTTATCTTGTATTTATACGAGTTTCACCAATCACTGAGAGACACATTTATTGGAGGGAGGCTAACTTATTTATTTACAGAGAAACCAGAGAGGCTATAACAATATTATAATAGAAGTTTCGCGGTCCCCACATGCCACATCATTGCTAATCGCAATCAAAACTTTTATAGGTCTCTTACTACAATATATCGGAGAGGCCCTTTTTAATATTCATCCAAGGCCCACATGGAGGTCCCACATGCCATGTTATTAATCGCAATTGCAATTTTATGAAATTCTGCAATCGCAAATTTTGGAGGTCTCTTACAAGCGTGCTCATAACATAGCCGATTGCCTTATTGCCGACAGAGCAGATGTGATATAATATTAAACAATCGTTAATAAATCCGCCGGGTTCACAACCTTTATCACAATCGGTGGTTTGGCTGTGTCAATCCTTAAGACTTGCGATATGACTCTCGATGAGGCGGATGCGATATTATGTAAAGGTGTATTCTAATGGAGCTCTCGGGTCCGCATATTATATCACAATCGGCGTTTTAACATTACATCCCTTTAAGTCTTGTGATATGAAAGTTTCGATATGATGGATGTGATGTTTCTTTAGGGTGTGTTATAATGGAGCGATCGGGTCTGCACCTTATATGGCAATCGGGGTTTTAATGTGACAATAGCTTTAAAAGGACTTGCGATTATGCAACAGATATATTCTATAGGGTTTTTACTGTAACCTGTTTTGGGTCTGCAGTAATATCGCAATCGGGGTTTTACGTGGTGACAACCCTTTAAGACTTGTGATATGAAACTTCCGATGCGACGGATGAGGTATTTCTTTAAGGAGTATTGTAATGTTCCGGCGGGTCCGCAATACACATATCAAAATCGACGGATTTGGGGCGGTGATATATAGTAAACTTTATAGTTTTCAATTATGTGATGGACGAGATATTCTATTGAGTTGTATTACAATGGTGCAGCGGCTCCGTAATGGTATCACAATCACAAGTTTTCATTGTGACACGTGATAAAGCCACTGATATAATATACTATTGATATGTTAACTCCGATGCGCTGTGGACTTTTGTTAAAAGGTTTCCACTATTTGTTTCTTAGATTGGGTTCTTAGATCCTCCAATAACATTGTTTATGCTCCTCCACTGATGTGTTCCTCTTTTCTTCTCGATGGCTTCTCCTCTTTGGCTTATTTTTCCTGTTGCTTCACGAATCTGCCCTGCTTGGCTTAACATCATTATTTAGTATCCAAAATATTTCCATATTGACATCAATGACAATCTATATCAACATGTTCATCCTAATAATCCTAGTAATAAAAGAGGGATAGGGATCAAGCAAACTTTTCCAAAGAAGTTTCACCAAAGAAGAACAAGATGGAAGGACCCAAATTCAAAGACCTATTTTCTAGGAACTCTTAGTGACTCTATCACTTGCATATCCTTCTACTCTAAGTTTTTAATTTCTTTCCTTTATGTTTTGATTTCTAAGTTTAACATGCTTTGGAAAAACATTTTTTAATTGTTTTGATAAATCATTAGGCATCCCTCGAGATTGAAAGAGATCCCTCACTATTTTCCAAAGGGATTTGCTAAATTCTCAAGGGTTATAAACATGACATCACAAGAAAAACCATTGGAATTGATGTCCTACAAAACCTATTGATATGCCAAGAATTGTGAAGAATACCTCACAAAGACAAAGCATTGGAGTTACAATATTTGTTAAGACACAACATGTATGCCTTAAACTATAATTTTTCCTCTCTTCATAAAGGTATATTTATTCTTTATAAAATATTCTACATTACGAACAGTATTGTGTCTATCTCCCTTGAATCATAAATATTATTGATTGGGTGATTCATCATTAGATAAATCTACCCTTATATCTTTGATTATTCTTGTGGAACCCTAGAAATGTTCTTTACAAAACCCTATCTTAAGGGTATGTTGATGATAATATGTGAAACCCTAACCTACTTAGGGTTATTGATGAATTCTAAAGAAAATGTTTGATGCTTTGATAATTTCATGTTTGGGGTTTTGGTATGGTTATGAAAACTCTAACTTGTTAAAGTTGAATGGTGATGTCTAAAATCCCAAACCTTTGAAGTATTAGGGTTTTCTATGTTATGTATTGAAACCATAAATCATTAGGGTTTGGTAGGGTGTATAAGCAAAACCCTTATAATGTCATAGAAATGAAATCCTAGGTATATCTGTGTTTTTCCAATTGAAACCCTAGTTTGATCAGGTTTGTTATATGTCTAACTTTAATATATTGATATTTGGGTCATTGGGTTTGACTAACACATGTTATGATATGCTTGTGCATGATGATGTAATCCTAGATATATGTGTTGAACTAATTGTTAATGGTCATGAGTCCTATGGTTTGGAAATAAGTCCTAGTCGAAGTTTGATTCTCTAGGATGATAGTGTTTGTGAATTCTAGGGTTTTGTAACTAAACCTTAGTAGAAGCTCAATTCTCTAATATGTGATGACAAGTGTGATAATCTAAGATTTATGAAATATTTTTTAAATATGAAATTGAGCTATGATTTATGTTTGATTGCTGAAGCTTAATGGTTCATGTATGAAATATAGGATCTTGAACTAAATCCTAGTGGAAGTCTAACATATGAGTTCTAAAGTTGTTAGATGCATTGTAGATTTTTTTTTTTTTTGAATTGCTTATAGGGTTTGAAATATTTTGTAGCAGGGTATATTAGACCTCTAGAAGAAATATTGAAGCCTTAGATATAATGAAGGTTGTTATCTTGATTAAGTTACTCGAAGATTTGATGATGCAATCTAGGGTTTATGAAAAAACCCTAACATGCAGTTTAAGTATAAAAGTATGTGTTTCTTGTTAACCTAACTAAATTTAGGTATTTTATGTCTAATGTCAAATTATTCCATTATTATATGATTCTGATATGGTTAAACTTCATGCTTCAATAGATTTGGTTGTACTTGTTAGCTAAGATGTGTAGGTACATAATCTTGAAGATGGTGAAGATGTTCATAAGTAAAGTTGATATGATAAGCATGATGAAGAAAGTTATATCAAAGATGATGGTCATGATAAATCTGATAAGAAGGATGGAAGCCGTGAAAGACTCTCTGATTCGTAGAAAAGAAGTTGAGATTCCTAAGTTAAGAGGGAGATTGGATGAAAGGAATCTCCTTAGTTGAGAGGGAGGGCATGAAATGGACACCTTGAAATAAGAAATTGAAGAATGCATTTTGAGGAGTTTCTGAGATAAGAAAAGCACGACATGTTTGTAGAATATGTTGCTGCATGTTAAGTAGGAAAGGAATATGTATGAGGAATCTTTTGTCAAGATTCGTTTGAAAGCCATATTGTGATAAATTAAGAAGCAACATTTAGTTGTATGATAGACCCCAAAGATTTGTGTTTACTCATGTACATTTTAAAGTTTGTTACTGATTAGGGTTGCATTTGTAGAAGTAAATATCTCATAGACTTGATAGCATGCAGGTTACACAAGAGAGATTTGTTACCAATTTGTTTGACCGAGGAGGATTTTCTATCAATTAAAATAATCAAGAGTGTTCGAGGCTTTGTGTGTGTGAGACACATTACCTGGGAGGACATCCGACCGACACTATGTGTTGATGTCTAGATCCTGAAGTAGGGAGGGTGACGTTGGTCATAGAGCTCTGACCTCAGACAAGCACTTGGATCATTGGGTTGATGGTTAGCAAGCAAGCTTGATGGTACCTAGACTGGCTGAAAGCTTTAGTCCATCGTATTCCCACCTAAATTGATTGCCCTGGTCAAGAATCTAGTCCATGGCATCATGAGCGCCTAAACTGTTGGAGGAAATTGGATATATTTCCATGGTAAGGAATCTAGTTCACGGAATTGCGGTGCCTAATCTCTTCATAGTTCATATGGTTTGAGGTTTTCCTTGTACTTGTATATGTTATAATGAATACCTCTCTAGTTAAGATGGCGTGTTGAAAAATATAACTAGGTTCAATCTTCATAAATGTATTTGAGTCATTATGTAATGTACTTGTCAAAATAATGAAAAAGGATTTATTATTATTATTATCACAATGATTTATTAAAGCATGGGTTTCATGCTTGGGTCATCTTTTACTAGTCAAAGTTGCCATTGAGGACTCCTAAGGTTTATATTGAGTCATTAGAGTCACTGTACATTTTATGAGACCCTTCTTGGGCTTTTAAATCATGTAAAAAAATTTATTATTGAGTCAAATAAGGTATTTGACACCTCCATACCAAGTCGGCCTCAAAGAGATCAAGTTAGCCTCAAAAAGAGAATTTCGACCTCACCTCAAGCCTATATATACAAGGAGATTGAATTCATTTGGAGCACACTGTCACTCACTCATAAGTTTGATATCCAGAAGAAAGAGCTGGAAAAGTGCAAAGAAGAAAAAGAGGCTAAAAGAAGTGCGAAGTTGGAGAAAGAGGAAGGAAAAGAGAAAATCAAAGTTTTGGGCCATATCTCTCTCTCTTGTTTGGATTCCTCTAAGAGATCAAATTTTTTCTTGTATAGTTGAAGTTGCTGCTGCTACTACCATTGCCATTTGTTGGGTCAAAGTGCTGCTGCTTCAAGGTCGAAATTCTGGGTCAAAGTTGCTGGAAGAGGAGGCTGACTTGGTGCTTGGAGGAGGTATGTGTCTAGGTTAAAAAGTCTCAAGAAACATATTGAAGGAAGAGATTTTGAATAGGTTTTCCCCTAGATAAGGGTTTTCCCCGACAGAGTGCCTACATCTTGTGCCTTGTGTTTTTGTGATCTTCATACACACATAATTTGGTAATTTCTTGATGAAAGATAATATAACAAATAAGTAAAAGAAGCCAATATAATTCACAAGTAATTATGAAGAAAGAGAAATCTAACCCTAATTATACTAACATTGATTTCTCAACAAAATTCATATTTCATGGCCCTTTGAAAAGTAGCTACAACATTAGACAACCCAAAAGGTATCCTTAAGTATTCAAAATCCCCCCATGGTGTCATGAAGGTGGTGTTTTATCGATCTTATTTTTTGACCATGACTTGGTTGTACCCATAAAAGCCATTTAGAAGGGACATCATCCTTGACCGTATAAACTTTTTTAGTAAAGTGTCCATGTTAGGCAAGGGGCAATTATCTTTTTTACATTTCAGACTCAAATTTATGAAGTCAACACATAATCTTATGGATCTATTCTTCTTTCAAACAACCACTAAGTTAGAACAAACAAACACTAAGTTAGAACACAATGTGGAATGCCTAGTCTGAGCTATAATTTCCACAACCAACATCTTTTGAAGCTCCTTTTATACTAGGGGGCCAACTTATGATTTATTTGCCTAAGCTTATTCTTGAAGGGATGGACATTTTCATTTTAGGATGGTGTTTTGGATTACATCTTCTCTATAAGCCTTCAATTTTATCATATGTGAAGGCCAACACACTCCTATATTATTTCAACATATTTACCAATTTATTTTTCTCTTCCCCTGATGCACCTTTACCAATTTTAACCATCTTGGGATCCTGATTTGTCCCAATGTTTACTTCTATATGGTCACCAGGTTCAATATTGTTTTCAAATTTTTTTTTTTGGCCATCATACCTATTAAAAACTTGCTCTAATGTTATGGGTACTTTTTGCATGGGGTTTATTCTAGCCTCATCACCTTTTGGATTCTCACATCCTTCTTCCTTTTATCCAACTTGAAAGCCAAAAAAATCATGCACATTATTTATGAATCTTGTTATCTGTTTTTCATCACTGAATACATATTAGTGATCTATTTTGTCGAGCACTAATGGCCTAAATTTACTTCCATTTTGATTGTTTCTTTTATCATCTCCTTTGTGAGCTGAAGTGTTGAAGCTACAACATCCAATTCATCCACCTTACTGTTCATGTCCCTAGATATTAATATAATATCCAAGACATCAAAATACTCCATAACATACAATGTTCCTGTACCTCCTCAACTTTCATATGAAAACTGGTTCTTTACTTGGAGAATATCCAACTCAGAATCCCCTTTAATGCTCAGTGATTTGATTCTCAAGTCCTTGGCTATCTCCAAACCCAATAGAAGCGTCTAATATCTTGCCACATTATTTCTGGCTTCAAATTCCAATCTGTAGGAAAATTTGAAAATGTACCCAAGAGGGGAAATGAGTATGAGTATCATTCCCACACCTTTCCTAAATCTTGAGTGAGCCCCATCAAAGTTCATTTTCTAGATTCCATCAACTTTTTATTTACTAACCTTATCTTCTATAGGTGTTAGGGAGCTTGACAATAATACATAACTCCCAAGTTCATCTGAATCATTTATTGTTTCATTGTCAGGCTCCTTGGGGTTCTCAACGCAATACTTTCTTTCTAATCCCCTATAAAGTCTGACCAAGGTGTTATCACTGTATAGAATGGTAGCATAGGATAAATATATTTGGATGCTAACACACATATTTGTAGCCCACTTCTTAGATATAAGCATGCACCATGCATTAGGTACATCTATCAACATAATATCCATAATGCTGCTAGATGAACTTGGAGATCCTTAATCAAACCATATCATTCAATATTTTTGGAATCCATAACACATATATTGTGATAAGCCCTTGATATTCTTATATTTAACTACTCCATGACCTTCTTGGTCATCACATTGAAAGATGCCCTTGAATCTAACATGCAATTATGCAGAAGATAACTATTTAAGAACAAGCTTATACACAATGTTTGGTTTTTATCATTTATCATGCCCCTATCCATACTTTGTAATATGTCGGGAGCATCTTCATTCTTATCCTTTGGAAAAATTTCAATATATTTCCCTTGAGGGATCTCAATAGCCTTTAATACTTTTTATTTATATGATGTAATCTTAAGGAGTTCCACAATTGGAACTAAGACCTTGGCGTTACTGATGCAACTACCCAAACAAATATTCAAGTCTGAGGTAGGAGGAGTAAAAAATTTAGGAATTATTTGTTGAACTTTATTCCGGTCCTTATTACTTTTTCTTTGATAAGTCTCCACCTTGTGTCTAGCCATCTCAAGGACTTGTTCTGGTATAGGATTTTCTCCAAAAAAAATTGTGACATTATTAAAAGCATCAAACATATTATTAATACTACAAGAAATAGATACATCATTAACTCTTTGAATTCTTTCAATATTCTCTATTTAGTTTTCCATAGAAATAATATGTTTCTTTCCCACCACATTTATCTGTTCACTAGTACTTTCCATATCCCCTTCAAAAATCCGACAAAAAATTGGACAAGTGAATTCTTCATGGAAATCATTGCATGGTCTATAGAAAGGAGGGGCTGGATCAACCAAGTTAGTGGATTCCAAATGATTTTGTGGTCTTTGATCCTAGAATGGCCCCTTCTTTTGCCACTTTTCATTAGGCCTAGGGTGAAATATGATGTCTTGTGACCTTTCCATAACAATCAACATATTTTGCATAACATTCATTTGATTTGCGTGGTTGATATCCATGGTCTTAATCGACTAAGTTATTTCCTTAATGGGGTCACTAGCCACTTCTTTAGCTTCTTTGTTTTTATGCTCTTAGGATTTCCCTCTTTTGAAATTGGGAAGATGTGACTTCCTTGGGGGCTGCATGTTCTTATCAATCTTTAAAGCCATGGTTTGTGTAGTCCTCAAGCTTCAACATAATATATGAGAATGGAAGTATCTTGAGGTTTGATGTCTTGAGGAAGGCTTCTGATTAAATCTTTGAGCCTCTTGTTAAAATCTTTTATGGTCTTATTCTGATTTTTCTTGATTCTATTAAGAGAGGCCAAAAATTTTCTATATTCCTTTTTATCACCCCATCTATTATTGAAAGCATTAACAATTTGTCTAAGAGTTGTGAAGGTGTTAGCACTATGCTCGACGAACCAATCCAAGGCATCCTCTTCCAGAGATAGGACAAAAATTTTAATTTTTACATCTTGATAATTTGCATTGTTACACCACTTTGTCACACAAAGATTGAAGTTTCTAACATGTGTATTCGTACTTATTGCGCTATTCCCCTGAAAATATGGCAATTTATCCAAATTTTTGTCAGGAATAGGGTGTGGATACTCAACAATATTAGAAAAGTTAATGGGAGCATACAAATCATCCATTTCTATTTGAGAGTTACTTATTTCAAAAAGTAAGTGGAGATTAGGGATTGATTCATCTCCAAGAGTCTCAAGGAGTCTACGAGAAGAAAGTTTGTTAAGTCTCCTTCGATAAACCTTTACAGGTTTAGAATTAAACTAATCAAACTATCTGGATTCCTTATAGTAAAATGGCTTGAATATTTTTCAATTAATGGAGTCGCCACAACTCAAATAGAGCTCTAATAACCAGGCTTACATACATAAAACAAACAGAAAATTAAAGAGAGAAAACACAAGTCGTATTCGAGGTCTAAAAATATTTATCCCCGACAATGACACCAAAAATTGTTGCCTCCTTATCCACACTTGGGCTAACACGGAGAAAATATTTAATCCACTTGATGTGGTCTTGGGGGAAATTTTTGAGTTGAGAAACTATCACTCAAATCTCAAATGCTTCGTTTATGCAAACTCTTAGAGAAGCCAAAGGGGGTAGTCCCTATGAGAAAAAGAACCAAGGCTTGATTAAGCTAAATTAAACATGAAATATCTGAAATTAGTTGAATTACCTGAAAGCACATTCAACCATCAATAATTAAATTAGAACATCACTTTAAAGCATGTAAATAAACTTCATAAGTAAATGAAATAATCATAAGCGTACAAATGACCATCCACAAGCAAGAGATATAACAACGATAATATGAAAGAAATACTTGTAAGCAAATGATATAGAAAATAAAGACTGATTCTAATTAAAGAGAGCTTGCGAAAGTAAATGCTTATACTTGGAAATGAAGTGCTAAAAGTAAAATGTTGCTTGAAAATAAATATGGCAATGACATTAGAGGAAATTTCAGCCTAAAAGTGGCCTCCTAATGAAAAATAATAAAATAATAGTTAAAATAATAAAATATGGGTTATGAATTTTGGAGGAAAAATAAGAAAACTAATATTTTTTTAATTGTAATTTTGTCTTATCTCCTTATATATTTACTCAAATTTCAAGTGTAGACACTCATTGGATGCAATATTAAATTCCACATCTAACGAGTACTCATTATGCATACTTTTGAGAAGACCCATATTGATAAAAAATGAATATACATTAAAAAACATGTATTTTAAAACTTGAACATGTTTTTTAAATGTATCTTCAATTTTTATCAATGTGGGTCTTCTCAAAAGTATGCATAATGGGTATTTGTTGGATGTGGAATTGAACTCAACATCCAACAAATGTCTACACTTGAAATTTGAGTAAACCTATAAGGACATAAACCAAAAATACAATTAAAAAAATAGTTTTTCTTATTTTCCCTCCAAAATATTTACATGTACCTATTTTTAAATTTAACAGATTTTGATTGGTTTACATATTATGACATGGAAATTACATGAAATTTTCATGGTCACTTTAGGCTGGAATCTCCTTTAATTAAAAATAACCAAGTGATAAATGTTGTGGAATGTCTCTTGGTAAATTTTATTATATTACATTTCACTTAGGTTTGGGTTAATTAGTAGAGTAAGTGCACAATGGTAATGGGGTATATGACCAGTGAAATTAGCAAGAAAAATAAATGTGTGTTTCACTTTCTATATTTATCCTTTGAATGGGTTTCAATGGGCTGCAAGGAGATCCAACAACAGGCATATTCGCTTCAATGAGTGATCCCTAAATTTCACAGTTGCTAGGAGATACAACACTAGGAGAATCTAACACCTAGCCTGATTTCACAGGTTATCTTTTACTTCCCCCAATCTCACAATAAATGATAGAATGTGTTTTCTCTAATTAAACTAAGACACTAAAAAAATCTTTCTCGTCACACACAAGGACCAAACTAGGCCTACAACGGCAGACGACGTAATAGAGTCTGATGGGGTTCATTACTTTGCAAAATTTAAATCTATTCTAATAATATAAAATGAAATATATTCTATGAAATGAAAACTATTCTAATGAAATGAAATTATACTAATCTAATTTTATGAAATTAAACTAATCTAATGGTTAATCTTGATCCCAATGAAATCACACCATGAAAAGAGACAGAATAAAATAGGAACGCAAGAGGCCCCGACTGGGTAGGGGGTGGATGCCTAGGAGGCTCTCCTACCTCCCAAGAAATTACAATGCTTTGATGAGTGATGGAGTCCCTTACGAATAAAGGGAGAAAAAACGGTTTTTTGAAGTTACAAAGGTGGAAAATATTTGTTTTTACAAAGGGAGTTGTATGTTGTTCCTTCCGAGTGCTTTACATATTCAAGTTGGCCAAATTTCGACAACACCTCCCCTTGTAAAATTGCGGGCCTGCTAAAAACCAGGAAGGAAATTAGTGCAAAAATGCCCAACTGGTATTTGAGACACTCAAGATTTGTTAGTATATGAAACCCAAAAACACCAAGTGAAATTCTGGAATTAAGGTATTGTATTTCTATGGTATTTGACTAAGGAAAAGCTAAGATACTTGGCATTTTATTAGCCAATTTGACTGTTGTTAGGACAATAATCTATTTAAACTATAGAATACTAGATATATCAATGAAGCACTTAGAAATTAACCAAGATGTATTTTGGAAATTTTTAGAACTTTAATGAGGAACGAAGAGAGAGTTTTGAGGCCTTTTCAAGGCATTTGGAGGCACTTGATGCTGCAGGAATAATGCTTCATTTGTGATTGAAGATGGATGCTCCAACTGAGGAGGTCCCCAATATACAATATAGAGGAACTTGTAAAAACTTATGATCTTGCCAATAAATTAGTAGTCATAGGTGTATCTCACATCATGACAAATGAGTAAACATGCTATTCAACCAAGAAACACATGTAATATTCAATTCAATAATAGAAACTATCAAGAAGACAAACAAACAATTGTTTGTCTTCTTCTTGGGACAACAATGTCCCTATTAAGGCCTAAGATACAAACTCAAAGAAATTAAATTCAAATGATACACGATTACGTCAAGAAGATGTTCAAGAAAACCACACAATTTACAACACCATAACCCTGGAAAGCCTTCTTTTATTAATGAAATATAGAACAATTAAAAAGTAGCAACACTTCCCTAAGCTCTCAAGCTTCAATACTAGCTAAACAAAGGGGGTGGGGGAGCTTCAATTTATAGGAGAATGGGAGGATATTCCAATGAAAAGGGTGAGAATACAAATAAGGAGGAGATCCCAAGCTAACTGATGAGTTGATCTAAGTGGAGGGTTGATAATCCAAATGAAGCAATGTGTATCCATCAAGGGCCTACGTATGTGTTGTTGGGAAAAGTATCCAATACGGAATGACCCTATCCCACTCTAAGGGTGATAGTACCTCAACAACAACCGAATGCAAAGCTATTTGAGATTACTTCTTTACGAGATGTAAGAGAGAGGAGAAAGAGATCCACTAACCGTTATCTTCCGCTAATGATTGATCCAATCTTCTCCCTTTGCTGCTTGCTCCCAGCTCCTTGCTCTTTCACTGGCCCAGCTACACCAAGATCGTGCAAAATAACAAGAGAGGGAAACTACAAGAAGCATACATTCATAATTGATTCAAGGATTAGAATAAATCAAATATACAAGTATCAATACGCCATTGAGACACATGCATATAGAAGAACCTCAAATGCTTTATTAATGGAAGAAGTAAAGTTCTGAGAGTGTTACAACCATAAGAGGTCCAATCCAGCAACACCTCCCAGCAGAAAGAAATCTCCTCTTCACCTCCTTCAAGCAAATCACCCAATAGTTCTATACTCAAACCAACAACACTTCCTTACATTCACAAGATTCTAGCCTCCATAGACCTCATGAGAGAGCTCTATATATAGGAGTTTTGGAGAAAGGATGAGTCAGCTTGAGGCTGGCATGCAGCTGACTAGTGTCCTCTCCCACTTCAGTTATTCTTCAGTTCTTGAGTCCACTTGGAGTTTCTTGCTTCCACTTGGAGATCTAGATCCTCTTACTCATCACAAGGCGAATTCCCTGATCCAAGTGTCATTTTGGAAGCTTCCTGGGCATTTGACACCTTGAGGAATGACTGTGCCACTTGGCCAATCTCGCCCAGCGCAGGTAGCCTTCATTACTGTTGACATTCAGCGCAGGTACAGAGTGGAGCAGTTGACATTCAGCGCAGATGCTCAGTGGAGCAGTTGACATGATCCAGAATTAGCTTGTTTTTGAGTGTTTTCAGGTGGAGAACTGATATTTAGTGCTGTGGTTTGCTGACCTAGTTCCTCTAGGGGCAGGAACAACATGTTTAGGGACTTTGGATCCCTTAGATTTTTGACATTTCATGCTTCATGCTGTAAGGCACAAAAATGTCTATAACAGTTGCCCCCTAAAGTATGAGGTCGTTTATCGGGTGAAATGCTTTATCAGGAGGATCCGAAGTTCATTCAATCGCTGAGAGATGACCTGTAATAAAATACAATACAATACATTATTTTTCATTCTTCTTTCATGATCTAGCTGAGGCGGGCATTCCCATGCTCAGCTTTATAAATTCATTTTGGTACATAGAACAGACGATCGTCTGATGGTAGACTGATAATTCTCTGCTGAAATTATCATCCTTTGGTAGGATGATCATCTGCTGCAATGATGTACATATCAAATGTTTTTATATTTCCTGAATATATATCGCAGCCCGGATGGATGAAACTAGATCCGGGGTCTTCAAGCTCGTTCGATCTTCACTCTAAGTACAAGTCGATCCATGTGAGAATTGCGCTGAAGTCGAACATGGAAAGACATCGCTTGATTACCGGTCAATAATGTAAACCGTTAACAAGCGCGAGAGGAATCACCGATAATGATAATGACCCTCAAGGTACTGCAGTACAATTCACGTGGTGTGAATAAAGGACTTGGCGTCGAACACCACGCAAAATCTTCTAGTCGAAGGTCATTAATGTATACCTGTCGCCGGAAGTGAGAAACTTGCCATTGAGGCATGCAAGCTTCAAAGTACTGGGGGGTTTGTCCCTAGATCAACTTCTTGGATAATGAGCTGAAGTCGACAAGAAGCGATCCATCAAAGGAGGGCCTTAATGAATCCCACATCAGTGACACGGAACGGAGCTAATGATTTTAGTGGAGGTGAAAACAATCTGTGAAATATGATTCAGGGTGGCGATCATGGGTGGATGAAGGATAATGTATGGCAGTGGATGGGACACGGTTGACTCTTTCTGAACAACATCTCTTGAACATATAACGACACTGATGTGATGGATCGGTAGCATTACCCCAAATGTGGATGGTTTGGCGAAGACCATGGTGATGAGACCGGTGAATGAAACAACCCAACCCGATGTGATACGGAGGACAAAGTGTCATGTTCAAGAGCGAATTGCTACCATTAAAGCTTTGAGGTTCTCCCAATTTTTCCCCAGTCATTTCTGACCAGTACCTCTTTATTTTTGTCAAGCTTGAGGAGGATAACATATGCTTGTTCTATAACCTGCCCTTCGGGCAAGCCCATCGCTATGTTTTAACGAGCCTAGCGATAGGGAAACTCGTTCTCGTCTAAAGACAAGTTTGTCGCTATTTAATCATTTTAACGAGTCTAACGACAAGGAAAACTCGGTCCTTTTCATTTTTAGAGAGTCTGAAAAGGTACAGAAAGTTAACTCCAAAATTCCTTTTTCGTCATCTAATCCCTTAAGTCCGAAAAAGTATAAAACAATACAGAAGGGATGAGTTTTCGATAATTTTAACGAGCCGAATAAAACAAGCGCTCGACCTTTTTGTGCAATAATCCCTCAGGTCCAAAAAGATTAAAATCTAGAGGAGGGATAGCTCTTCCGGTCATTTTAACGAGCTGGAAGGCCAAAACTCGGCAAACTTTTCATATTTTACGAGTCAGGAGAAAAGAGCTCAAAGAAGACTCGTCTTTTGAGGAACGAGTGATAAACAGGGATAGCAGCAGATTCCAGGTACAGGTTGGAATTTTCCAATCACGGCAGTGTCACAAGGATGGCTAGGTGAAATCACTCTTCGCAGTTGTTCCTCAAACTGGGTAAACAATCATATGGAGGTGAACGATTGGCCAAATGGAATGGAGGTGGCGGGTGCAAACACGACCAAGGCTTTTTTTGGCTAATAAATTTACGATCACAATGGTCATTTACCGGAATAGGTTCATTTTTTAATGAGCTTGAACTCTGGAGGAAACTCTTGCTCATGCTTTTCTATTTTTTAACGAGCATAAATTCCGCGGTAAAACTGCTCGATACATGGTCAAATTTTGATTTTTTACCATTACTAGCTTTTCTCTTTTCAAATATAGTACTGCACTTTCAATTGCTGCAACAAACTTTGTTAGAAATGAATAATATTTGCATGAAAATGAGATTATAACCCTAATATTTCACTTTGAACTACGTAAAAAGCCATAAAAAGGTGTTTTTACCTCTCATTTACCATTTCATTTGCATTTTGTTTGTTGGAGCTCTGGAGGTGCCTCTTCCCCTTTGATTTTCACCAGCTGATTCCGGGAGATTCTGCAGACGATTTTCGGCGCCGTCTGGACCAGGTAGGAGCTAAACCCTAGCTCTTTCTTTTCATGGTTTCATTTTCCAGTTTTAGGCCTATTTTTCAGTGTTTCTGAGCCCCAGGGGTTTTGCAAAAACGCCCTAGCTTCAGCGCAGGTTCCCCTTTCGAAACCTGCGCTGAATGTCAAGCTGCCTTAAGGCAGCCTGACCTTCAGCGCAGGAGGGATACTCTCTGCCTGCGCTGGGCTCAGAAAACTGATCTTGCAGGTCATTTTTTGATGATTTTTCGCCAGTTTTTCACCAAAATCAGGAACTTACTCCTTCTCTTGTTTGCTTTGCAGGGAACTCTGAACAAAATGTCCCTTACATGGCGAGAACGAGAACATGAAGAGGAGGACATGATTGCCCTCCATGACCCGGTCACGGTGAACGCGCTGCGGAACTGTGGCCTGCTGAAGTTTTTCCGTATCTCTAGTATGAGAGCACAGATTTCTTTGCTGCAGTATATGCTTGATGCTTGGGATCCTGTTAACCAAGTATTCCAGATTAGGGGAAAGTCCATCCCCTTGACCATAGAGGACATGTACTTCTTGACTGGATTGTCAAGACGAGGTGCCCCCATTTCCTTGTCAGGTACGGCCCGGGGGACCGATTCCACCAGAGATTATGTCCGCCAGTATTGCAGGGAAGGTTCTCAGCCGAGCAGAGACGGCAAGATTGTTATCCGTGAGATTACTGATCGGGCTCTCAGGTCCATTCTGTATACCATTGGTAGGATGGCCGGTAGCGCAGCTCTACATGTTGCCAACAGATCTTATATGCAGCATGCCTTGGAGTGTCTCCAACCGAAAGTATTCAACTGGTGTGATGCAGTACTTGTTCATATGAAAAGTCAATTGACCAAGGTAAAGGACGGGAAGCTGAAGAACTTTGGATTTGGTTCTATTCTGACTGCCTTCGCCTTGGAGAAAATCCCACTGATGCAGCCTCAGTACATCATACTCGACTTGCCTTCTCCGACCGAGCCACGCATGCAGAGGTGGGTCGACCACATGTCCAGGCATGCTGGTCAACCTCAAATTACTTTTACTGAGGCTTTCTTCAGGTGGTTCGAGCGCCAGGAGATGGCGTTCTCTGAGTATCCATATGTGGGTATGGATTTCCGAGGTGATCCGGATTTGGTGCTACCAGATGGCGAACAGTGGGGCGCCATTGGTAAACTCTTTGACCATATTACTGTTTACTGTTCTTATTTATAATGTTGCTGTGCTTTATTCTATCAAGACTTTTAATTGTACTCTTGGGTGCATGCAGATATTGGTCCTGTTCGTCCAGCAGTTCGTCCGAGACCGCTAGTTGATGCCCCGGCAGTGGAGCCTGCTAGGAGAGCTGTTATCCGCGATCTTGACGATACTGAGACCCTTACAGCTGTGCAGGAGCAGGTTGAGAGCCTTACTCGTGGTCTTCCGGATGTACAGATTGACGAGTTACCTTTACAGCTGCAGCGGCATACTATCGGTGTGCCTAGACGATGGACTCGTCTCTTGCGCATGATTGCACAGGCCGTGACGTATTATCATGAGCACCACTAGGCTAGGGTGCCCCCTAGCATCTTTTGAGTTTTTAGGTCATATGACCAATTTTGTCTTGGTTACAGAACATTATGTATGAACTTATATAAACAGCTTATATGTATTTTGATTTTTGAGTTTTATTCTGGTTGATTTATGTGATCCATATGTACAATCTTTGACGATGTGTCCTTTTTATAAATGTTGCAAATGTCTATCTAACACATAGTTCGCTAATGAGTCAGTTAATGTGTTTAAGTTTCTTGAAATATGTTGATATTGAATTGAATCAAATCATCTTTCCAAGATCTTAACCCTTAGGAACATGCGATAAATAGCTGGATTGCGAACAGAATATATACCATTGAGTTGTAGTATTACGAGCTGTGAGTCTAGCCTGACAATTAGTCGCCGTATGCCACGTGTGATGGCATCAGAGAGTAGTTCTATCAACGCGCTATACTCAGCGATGTTATTCGTTGATTTCCCAATACATACACCTTTGAAACTTACTAACTCGCCGCTTGGATCAAAAATGGCCCAGGCTGCGGAGGATAGGTTCCGTGAACTACGACTCGCTCCGTCGGCATATCCAACACATGTCTCCAGAAGGTTCGACATCTGCAACAAATGAAAAAGGTGGATCACTCGACCAGAACAAATACTTTAGCGAAAACAAAATACAACAAAAGCATGCAGGTTACTATTTAAGCATAGTAATGCTTGAGGTACAACCCGTTGCGGGGCTGCGCCAGTGGAATTCCATCGTAATCCATTAACTCGTAGGCTCCTTTTGCTAACACCCTTTTAACAATATAGGGGCCCATCCATAAGGACTTGAATTTACCTGCTCCCAATTTATCGGATTCTTGGTCATAAAGCAAGACCAAGTCACCTTCTGAGAAGACACGGGGTTTGACACTTTTGTCAAACTGAGCCTTGACTCGTTTCTTATGAGCTTCGTTAGCCAAAGCGGAATCACGACGGGTTTCATCCAATTGGATTAGTTCCAAGAAACGAGCCTCTTCTTCTGAAGTTCCGGGGAGAAGATCGATTGCGAGTTTAAGCGACGAAATTTCGCACTGGATTGGTAAGACTGCTTCCAGGCCATACACCAGTTGAAAAGGTGTGAACTCGGTTGCGTTCTTTACCGATGTTCGGTAAGCCCACAAGGCTGAGTACAGGATTAGGTGCCACCTTCTTTTATGAACCCCAATCATCCTTTGCAACATACGCTTCAGGACCTTGTTGATTGCCTCAACTTGTCCGTTGGCTTGCGGATAATAGGGGGTAGAGCTGTCGTGAGATAGCCCTAGCTTGGCAGCTAATTCGACCATCATGTGATTGCGAAAATGCGACCCATGATCTGTAACTATAGCCTGTGGTACGCCGAACCTGGCGACTACATGATTGAAAAGGAAAAGGGCAGCTGTTTCACCAGTGTTATCCAATGTAGGCATCGCCTCGGCCCATTTGGTAAAATAGTCAACAGCGACTATAATATACCCATGCCCCCCGGTCGAGGTGGGGTTACATTGCATGAAATCGATGCCCCACTTGGCGAAGGGCCCAACAACAACTATCGGCTGTAAAGGTGCGGGTGGTCGTCTGGTTTTGCTATCAAAGATTTGACAAGCATGGCAACTTCTGACTGCGGTTATGCAATCTTTGAACATGTTTGGCCAGAAGTATCCTGCTCGTAGGATTCTTTGTGCTGTTGCATATCCAGATTGATGCCCCCCACACGCCCCTGAATGACACTCATTCAGGGCTTTTTCGGCCTCCTCATGGGTAAGGCACCTCCTCAAAACTGTATCGACACCACGACGGTAAAGTGTATCACCGACGATCATGTAGTCTTTTGCTTGGTATCGTATACGTTTTTGTTCGGAGCGAGAGGTGTTAGGCCTGAACTTTTGGGTTTGGAGATAAACTATGATATCTCCATACCACTCATCGCTTACAGATATCAGAAACAAACTTTCGTCCACGATTGACTCTTCCGATGTTTCATCGTTGGACGACGATGGGAGATCACACAATAATTCTGCGAAAACTAGAGCTTTCTTTGATTTGGATTTCACAAATTCCAGATCAAACTCTTGAAGGATCGCTATCCATTTTGAATATTTTCCCCCCAGCAACTGTCGCGACAGTATATAAGTCATGGGGTTGCAATCTGACAAGATGGTAGTTTTCCGAAAGAGGACATAATGTCGAAACCTTTGAATCGCTTGAACAGCTGCAAGCGCTAGTTTTTCAACATAAGAATATTTACTTTCTGTATCGTTTAAGTTTTTACTTAAATAATAGATAGGATGTTCAATTCCATCGACTTCTTGAACTAAAACCATAGCAATGGTCGTATCCGCTGCAGCCAGATACAGGTTAAAATCTCTTTGATAGTCCGGGGCGTACATTAATGATGCTTTTACTAGACAATCTTTCAGAGCATCAAAGGAAGCTTGCGCCACCTGGTCCCAGACAAAAGGTACATCCTTTTTCAAAAGACGAGTATAACCCTTAGCAAGTTCTGCGTAATTTGGAATGAACCTCCTCAGAAAGTTTGCTTTCCCTTGGAGTTTCTGAATCTGAAGCAAATTTGAAGGTGGAGGCAAATTAATGATTGCCTGAACCTTGCAGGGGTCGAGACGAATCCCATCCTTAGAGACTACAAAGCCAAGTAAGCGACCAGAACCGACGCAAAACACACATTGGTGTGGATTGAGTCTTATCTTGTAGTGTCGGCAACGTAGAAATATCGCTCTTAAATGCTGCGGATGATCAGTCCGCTTTCGCGAATGAGCCGGAAGATCGTCGAGATAGGGTTGAACAATGTTCTTGATGTCATGGAAGGCATAATTCATTGCCCTCTGAAACGTCGCCCCTGCGTTCTTTAAACCAAAGGGTAATTTTCGATAAGCGAATGTGCCCCACGGACAAATAAATGCAGTCTTTGACTGGTCCTGTGGGCGGATATTTATTTGATTATACCTGGAAAATCCATCCATAAATGAAAAGATTTCACATCCGGCGCATTCATCAATTATCTGGTCGATGAAGGGTGTAGGGTAGTTGTCCTTCGGACAAGCTTGGTTTACATCCCTATAATCGACACACACTCTAATCGTCCCTTGTTTCTTCATAACAGGGACAATATTCGATACCCAATCGGTTAGAGGAACCGGGTAGATGAATCCAGCATGGAGGAGTTTTTCAACTTCCGCCTTAATGGCAGCGGCTTTCTTGGAGTGCACCTGCCGAAGCCGTTGTCTTACTGGTTTGACATCAGGATACATTTTAATTTCATGTTCAACGATACTCGAGTCAATGCCTGGCATTTCATCATATGACCAAGCAAAGACATCTCTAAATTCACGAAAAAGAGCGTTATATATTTCCAGTTCTGAAGGGGAACAACCTTTGCCGACATAAATATTCTCTACAACATCTGTTTTAGTCGAGATATTTATGGCTATAGTTTCTTCAATATTGGATAGGTTTCGCTCGGAATCCACCGTGTTTACAGTATTTGTTAGGAATTCAAAAACTGAAGGGTGATAAAGGTCACTTTGAGTATCTTCTTCATATTCCGGAAGAAGGGAACGATGGTGGTGATCATTCCATGGTGCCCCCTCAATCATCATTGATTGTAAGATTCCTTCGTCAGTCCCATGTACTTTCGACCAAGGATCTAATGGGGTTCCATATTCTCTAGACCTATCTACCCAAATGCTTGACGAGCGTTGATTTGGGTTCGCCTCCCATGCTTGAAACATTGATTGCTACAATATTTCTAAAGGGCTTGGGGGCAAAACCATTGAACGATCCATGTCGACCTTCGTGGAAGATATCATGTTGCAGGTTGCTACAAACGGTACATTTCCTATATAAATAGGAGGTGGTAGCGAGAAAGTTCCCATCAATGTGGGGTCTTTCAATAATCCTACTCCGATATCTTGAATTGAATGGTTGCTCTCATGGATCATGGGAATGCTTCCTGTAACTTGTGAACCATTAGGGAGGAAATTCTGTTGGTCGAAGATCGTAATCCCTCCTTCAAACGGGAATGCGATCTTCCTAAAATAAGTCGACGCAACACCTGCCATGGCATAAATCCATGGTCTGCCCAGTAGGATGTTATAGTCAAGATTCCCATCAATGACCTCAACATCAATTTCTACTGTCTTTCCTCCTAGTTCAACTTTCAAGTTATTAAGGATACCGTATGGGGTATAAGTCCTTACTTCGAAAGCTTTTAATGTCATCGAAGATCGCGACAAGGTTGGAGATCCTAAAGTTTTCCAGCAACTCATCGACATAATACATGTCGAGGCTCCCTCATCAATTATTGTTCTGTGAACAGTTTTGTTGAGTGCTTTCACTTGAATAAGGAAAGCTAGCTGAGCTGGTAACTGAGGATCATATCCCTTGTGATCAAAGGATACAAGATTGGAATCCTTGGGATCAACCCCACCAATTGCCGATAACAATGCCTGCCTTTGGGTTGGACAATTTTGTAGCACTTCAAGAGTCGACATAGCGGATGGCGATTGGGCCAAATCTTCCACTATGTTATAATGCTGCGCCGCTCTGGCGCGAGGATTAAATGTCGACTTATGTACTACACCCTTTGGCGGTTTTATTGTTAATTCAGGGATGGTGGGTGTTACAACTTCTGTCGAAGTTGTTGTCGAACTACTTGGTTGATCTTTACCTTTTTCGTTCGACAGCTGAGGATTCCCATAATCTTTGTTCCTTGTCGAAATCAAAGCATCATTCTGCTGTTTTGAAACCGACAACATAAGGACTTGCGACGGGGAAGCATTTCCACTATCAACCAGATTTTGACCTGGGTTGGGAAATGGATCAGTTAACACAACTGATGTTTGGGAACTTTTAAAGAACCTCTTTAACTCAGCTTTGAATGGGCAATTCTTTGTGCCATGATCCTTATCATCACATATTAGACATGGATAATTTTGTTTCCCTTTGCCAGGAGGGTTTGAAGAATTCTTTCCAGGGGATGACTCACCTTGTTTCTTCTTCTTCCCTTTGTTTTGCTTCTTCTTGCTTCCTGGTTGATTGGTTTCTTTGCCTTTATCTTCTGATACGACATTTACTTCCGAAGCAAGAATTTCTTCTTTTGCATTTTGATCCGAATTCTTACGGGCTTTCTTTGACGAAGCCTTTATTGATTTCGCGTTTGCCGTGCCAATCACGCCGTCACCGGCATGAGAGTCACTATTTGATTTAGGAGGAGGAGGAATTGAAAACTCTGGTCTAGGGGCGTCAGGTATCTTGTCGTAGAGTGTGCCGGACTGAGTATAAACTAAGTCCAAATACTGTGCACGAGCAATTACCTGCTCCTCTGTTACGACTCCCCCCTTGGCCACATCTTCCGTAATAACAGGAAGTAACGACTTTATAAACCATTCAGCTAACAGCTGATCGGGAACGTATGTTTTCACCATCCTACGATGACGACGCCACTCATGTATATGATCAGATATATGGGTGGCAGTTGTCTGCTTGAAGTTGGTTAATATTTCTGTTCCCGTTTCATACCTTATCGGTAATTGAAAATGGGTTAAGAAAGTCGTGGCTAGGGAACTAAAATTGTCGAAAGAGGATCTTGGCAATTCAATATACCATTTAGCTGCTGGACCTGTCAATGTCCTCTGAAAAAGGCGAAGCCTTATCGAGTCGTCGTTTAGGGTGTTCGACGAACACCACAGATGAAAAGTCATCACGTGATTCGATGGGTCTTCACCTGGATTTCCATTGAATTTAGGAATGTCAGATGGAAGTTTATGAGGAATCGCTGGCCACCAAGGGGCATAAGCAATCGGATCGTTGGTTAACCGGTGTAAATCGGGTAACTCTAAAGTTGCCACGAATGGTAACTGTTGATTCAGGTTAGGCGAAGCGTAACCAGGGTACGATGGAATCGCTTGAGCAGTGGGTCTTTGCATACCAGCATAATGTAATTGATGTTGGTATGACTGATACGGTTGGTGGACTTGACCACTGTAAAGTGGTTGGTTTTGACCGTTTTGGATATACGGTTGTCCACTATTCGCAAAGATCTGCTACTCAGAACCTTGGTACACTTGCTGGAATTGCGGTTGTTGTTATTGCACAAGCCATGGTTGTGACGCCATGTTTTGTTGTGCTATGCTAACCGCTGGATCAAGGTGTGGGGTAATTGTACCCGTTTGGCCCTGTGTCGCCCCACCAGTTGGCGATTGTGGTTGTGACCCATGATCAAGCGGCTGTTGCATTACAACCTGAGAAATCTGAGGTTGACATGCAACAGGTATCGCTTGAACTTGTGACACTGTTACAATAGCTGGTGTGGTTGGGATGTTCGTCACAGGTACACACTGTTGCATAGAATATACAACCCTTGGTTGTTGAGGTAGCATAGGTACCCAACTACTTGATGCAATTCCAGTATAACCTGAATACTGTTGAGAACTGCCATATGGATACCCTCCCTGAGGAGGTAATGAAAGGGCATACTGCCCTCCATATGGTAGCAATCCGGAACTCAGAGGGATTGTTAGTCCTTGAGGACTAGATGGCCCAAATTGACCTCCATGAGGATCAATCTGTCGAGTCTCAACATAAGAGTTGCCGGGTATTACTCCGGATGAACAAACTGGAACATACCATACTGTCGAAATAGTCCCTTGGTGGACTCCTTCTAGCTGTTGTGAGCTAGTTGGGACAGCTGGTATGCCGGCAAACATCGTCGGAGTGACGGCAGGGACTTCTGCTGTCGCTGTGTCATTTGACACAGTCCTAGATGATGACGGTTGTTCAGACATTTTAAGTCTATCCAATAGATTGCCTAGTGATTCTACAGGAACTTCCACTTGTGGTGGATTAACCTCTGATGAAGGAAAGAGAGTGACCCCGACTCCAAAATGAGTTGGATTACTTGCTTGCGGATCCTCTGCAATTTCCTCTATCGCAATCAAACCCGGTGGAAGAGGAAGACCGTCAGGTCCGTAAAATATTTCTGGTGCCGAAGAAGTGGTTGCTTCGACAGCGATAGTTGTTTGAGGAACAAAACTCTCTGGACCGGTTACAGATGGAACTGGTTCAGTTACACAAGTATTTGGCCCCAGACTAGGATCAGTATTACTGTCCTTCTGTGGCTGTTGAACTTCTTCTATAGAGGCAGGGTTTCCAGAAATGTTTGGAGTAACCGGAACCTCAGATGCAGTTGGAACACTTGTTCTAACTTTTATAGGAGATTTTGAACCGGTTAAACGAGTTCGCTTTGTCCGTACTGTTTTCGATTCCGGAGACAAAGACGGTTGACTCGTAAGCCTCCGTGAACGACGGGGTTTCAATTGACTTTCTTCCACGATTGCGGATTACTCGATCAACCAAAATATTAAAAGGGGAAATTTGTGTTTCCGAATTGAATGAATTTTATTAGACGCTTTTAGACACAACTTGCTTTTTCACTTTTTAAGAGTCGAGAAAAAGCTAAAGATGACTCTAGTCTCCTTCGATGTATTAACGAGCCCGAAGTGACAAATGCTCGGTTGGACTTTTTCAGTTATAGAGTTTGAAAAAGGCCAAAAGAAACTGCTCTGGAGATCTAGGCAGAGGGTGTGCCAAACCTTTCGCAAAACCACAGAATACGTTTTACGGTACGGGTGGTCGATCTTCGTGAATGCTGTGTTCACTGCATTGCGATCAGTAGGGCGGACGACACGGTTTCCTATGGATAAAAGATATATGCCTATAGGGGTCTCCCAATATATACGCGACGGTACGTGGGAGCACAAGTCCGTAATAGTGCCACCGACTCTCAGGAGGAATCACCCACCTTCGTCGAGATCGACAGTCACTACGTTTAACGACGCCGGAACACGTCTCTAGCTTAGACCTCTGTGTGTTTGCGTTATGTTTGAAAGCGTTGTTAGGTTCATTCAATATATTTTAAGTTGATCTTTTTAAAGTTTGCCTTTCAAGGTTCACCACGAGATGTTTTGATACAAATTCCTAAATGCAGTCTAAGATGAGAAGCAAGCTTTTTCAATCTTTTCGACTTATGAAAATCTTAACTACTGAGGGAAAAGAGAGACAAAATCTTTTCACACAGATCAAAGAGCACTCACTAATGCACTTTTTCCTAAATCAACAAGCAAACTTATATGCAAAATGCAAAATGCAGGTATTTCTTTTCTCTTTCTTAATGTTTGTGCGATACAAAAAGAAAGCTGTTGTATAATTTTGAATTCAATTTCAAGTGAAAGCAAACAAGCTTGTCCAAAATCAAAAGACACCTTAAGATTTACTTGTTTCGACACTAGAAATATATAAACTCAAACCATATGACGAAGGCAAAAGCTCAATCAGCTATGAACATCAAACAAACTAACTCTTAAGATCAAAACGACACTTTATCACAGGTCTAGATCTAAGAGGCCACATCAAGACTAGTTCACTTTCGTTATGGGAAACTGCAAATGATATAAGAAATACACAAAGAACAAACACAGTTTCTTTATACAACCGAGGCGGAATAGTGGCAAGGAAAGTTGGTTTCAGATAGGTACATTGACTGGTAACAGGCTGCAAAAACAAGAGTGAAAACAGGGCAAGAAACAACAGGAAACCCCAGTAGCACAAGGCAAGACTGGTTCAGCGCAGGTAGTACACTGGCAGTTTGACCTTCAGCGCAGGTAGCCCCTTCGAGAACTGTGCTGAAATGCAGACAGCCTTCACACAGCCTGCACTGAAGAACGAAACTTTCGTTTCTCTTGGTTTCCGGGTCACAGATTGCTAAAAAATTGACAGTTTTTGGCCAAATCAGAAGCTATCAGTCAAGTACACACTAAGGGATGAAAAGGAGGATGAAAAGCTATCAGTAAGAGCTTATTAGAGTCCTTGTGGATCAGCTCTTCAAATCATAAACTTACCCAGAAACTGAGCTAGAGTAGCTGCCCTCTACTTTGCATTTGAAAGATCCAAATGCAGTTCGATTCGGTACTCCCTGTGTTTATGAAATGAATAGCAAAAACACAAACAACCAACAAGATACGATCCCCAGCGGAGTCGCCAATTTGTTGTTGGAAAAAGTATCCAATACGGAATGACCCTATCCCACTCTAAGGGTGATAGTACCTCAGCAACAACCGAATGCAAAGCTATTCGAGATTACTTCTTTACGAGATGTAAGAGAGAGGAGAAAGAGATCCACTAACCGTTATCTTCCGCTAATGATTGATCCAATCTTCTCCCTTTGCTGCTTGCTCCCAGCTCCTTGCTCTTTCACTGGCCCAGCTACACCAAGATCCTGCAAAATAACAAGAGAGGGAAACTACAAGAAGCATACATTCATAATTGATTCAAGGATTAGAATAAATCAAATATACAAGTATCAATACGCCATTGAGACACATGCATATATAAGAACCTCAAATACTTTATTAATGGAAGAAGTAAAGTTCTGAGAGTGTTACAACCATAAGAGGTCCAATCCAGCAACACCTCCCAGCAGAAAGAAATCTCCTCTTCACCTCCTTCAAGCAAATCACCCAATAGTTCTATACTCAAACCAACAACACTTCCTTACATTCACAAGATTCCAGCCTCCATAGACCTCATGAGAGAGATCTATATATAGGAGTTTTGGAGAAAGGATGAGTCAGCTTGAGGCTGGCATGTAGCTGACTAGTGTCCTCTCCCACTTCAGTTATTCTTCAGTTCTTGAGTCCACTTGGAGTTTCTTGCTTCCACTTGGAGATCTAGATCCTCTTACTCATCACAAGGCGAATTCCCTGATCCAAGTGTCATTTTGGAAGCTTCCTGGGCATTTGACACCTTGAGGAATGACTGTGCCACTTGGCCAATCTCGCCCAGCACAGATAGCCTTCATTACTGTTGACATTCAGCGCAGGTACAGAGTGGAGCAGTTGACATTCAACGCAGATGCTCAGTGGAGCAGTTGACATGATCCAGAATTAGCTTGTTTTTGAGTGTTTTCAGGTGGAGAACTGATATTTAGTGCTGTGGTTTGCTGACCTAGTTCCTCTAGGGGCAGGAACAACATGTTTAGGGACTTTGGATCCCTTAGATTATTGACATTTCATGCTTCATGCTGTAAGGCACAAAAATGTCTATAACAGTATGTCTCCAAGTTTGTTATGCATAGGAGAGGATGAGACCATGCATAGGAGAAGAGTGAGTGGACCTAGAGTGACTCCCACTCAACTCACAACTCTTCCACTCTAACTCATCCAGTTCACTACCCAAACTTGGCCCCTTAATTGGTGGGCCAACTCGCCCTTCAGTGGGTAGCAAGCTTAGATCTCTATGTCAGCTAACTCGAGCTCCCTTTTAGGCCATTAACTCAGCCTCCAAATTATCACTTGACTGATCCTTAATGCCTAGTCACTTCACTTGACTAATTTAGAGATCCATTTGATTGAGGACATGCTTTCATTATGTTCCCAGTTATGTAATTTCTGATTTTTATGTCTTTTTCTCACTTTTATGAGTAAAAATGATTTTTCATAGGAAAAATTATTATTCTCCACCCTAAAGTGGATACTAGGATATGTTTCTACTCTAAGGATGAAAATATAGTGATTGCATGCCATACAACATTTCCTAGTGCCACTTTTTATTTGTTACATACAATTTTGTTGGAAATACTGAGAGGTGGGGGGGGGGGGGGGTGAATTAGTATTTCTTACTATTTAATTTTTTTTTGAAATTGTTCTAGTGATTGCCAACAACCTATATAGATATCTATATGTATACACATAACACAGAAATAAACAACTGAATTTAATGCTTTTATTAAAACTCAAGGCAGTGCAAAGAAATAAATACAATATAAGTATAAATATGATTGTGAATAGTTGCCAAGCTCCAACTTAGACTTTAGTGAGGCTCCAACCTCTAGAGCACCAACTCTGTTTTGTAGTGGTTCTGCACTTAGGATCACCTACCCCGATGACTTCAGTCCTGTTCAGTTCTGAGGCTCCAACCTCTTGGGCTCCAACCCAACCTTGGTATAAATAGGTATGCTGCTGCACTCTATTCAGCTGAGGTTGTCTCACTCTTGCTCTCCTGCCTCTGCTGCTTCTGCTGCCTCTACAGCCTCCGCTGCTTTTTTTGCCTCTTTTGCCTCTGCTTCTTCTACTATCTCACCCTTGGGTTCTTCACCACCATAACCGCACCAACAGTTCTCTGTTTCTACAGTTCTTAGATCTCTATGTCAACTAACTCGAGCTCCCTTTTAGGCCATTAACTCAGCCTCCAAATTATCACTTGACTAATCCTTAATGCCTAGTCACTTCAATTGACTAATTTAGAGATCCATTTGATTGAGGATATGCTTTTATTATGTTCCCAGTTATGTAATATCTGTTTTTTATGTCTTTTTCTCACTTTTATGAGTAAAAATGATTTTTCATAGGAAAAATTATTATCTCCACCCTAAAGTGGATACTAGGATATGTTTCTACTCTAAGGATGAAAATATAGTAATTACATGCCATACAACATTTCCTAGTGCCACTTTTTATTTGTTACATACAATTTAATTAAAAAATTCTCATTCTACGGGAATTTTTTTAATTATTAAAAATTCCTAGAAAAAGCTAGTGTAATTTAGTGAGACTCAATACAATGCCTATAATTGTAATATACATTGAAACCAAACCTAAAAATCACACTCAAGGCCCAATTATTAAGGCACACTTCAACTTTGGAGGTTGTGAGTGAAAAATTTCAATTTTATTATTTACTGCTAAAAAGCAGAAATAATTAATTAAGTGGAAAAAACACTGTGGAGCAACTTCCTTATTAAAAATGTCCCAAGGGTCTAAGCTTGTTACATAATTTCATCATGCTAGTGACATTTTAAAAATTTCCCCCATGGGGGTAGGGAATTTGCATGAATAAAGAGGAGAGATTAGATAAAATAATATAGAGAGAAGGAGAAAAATTGCCCTGCTGGTCTTCTTAACTTGAAAAATTTGATTGGTTTCTTTGTCCATTGGGCCATGGAGTCTTCAACTCCTACTAGGTACATATGGTAGGTAACAAGTATTATCCCGTTTCAATTGGATCTAGGGGAGCCTTTGGGGAAATGGAGGCATTGTTTGTTCTGCGATTGACCAAGAACCTTCTAGTAGCTTAGCCATGGAGGTCAAGGGCTAGGAGGTGTTCTTCATAGATAGACATGAATCTTTCGGGTTCAAAGATTCTAGTGTGGTCTTAGGCTATGTGATTAGGAGGAGAGAAGGGAACTATATGTCTCGAGGAATCAACCAATACGAGCATTGTTCATGATAATGACAACTTGTTCAAGTTGTGGCACAAGTAGATAGCACATTTGCATCACAAGGATTTACCAATTTTACAGTATACTGATACTAGTCTTTGGAGCTCAACATGGAGCAACAAGGTGTTTACAAAGGGTGTGCTCTGGGGAAGTATTCCAACACTACTTTCCAAGCTGTGATTCCAAGTCTAAAGGGCTGTTGGATCTAGTACATTCAGACGTTTGTGGTCTTATGTCAGTAGGGTCCTTGAGTGGGTACAAAAATTATGTGACCTTTATAGATGATTGTTCTGGGAGGACGTGGATCTACTTCATGAAGGCCAAGGATTGAGGTATATAGTCAATTTCAGTAGTTGAAAGCTCTCATAGATGATGAATTTTAGAGTCCCTATATCAGATGATGGGGGTGAGTATACCTCTAATGAGTTTAAGGAATTTTGTAAAGAGTTAGGAATTAAGAAAGAGTTTATAGTTTCTTACAATCAACAACAAAATGGGGCTGCTAAAAGGAAAAACATGGCCATTATTGAGGTTTCTAAAGCCATTATTCATGATTAGGATCTACTTATGTTCCTGTGTGTAGAAGGATGTAAAACAATACTATATTCAGAACAAGAGTCCTCACAAGGTCTTAGGGGACAAGACTCCTTAGGAGGTGTTAATAGGTGTGAAACTGGAGGTGGGACATTTTTACATTTTTGGGTGTCTATTGTATATCCATGTACCATTACAGAAGAGGAAAAATTTGGAGCCCTCAGGATAGAAGGGCATTTTTTTTGGGTACAGTGAGACTTCCAAGGCATATGGGGTGCACATCTTATCGCAAGGGAAGACTGTGGCGAGTAGGGATGTGAGATTGGTGGAGCACAGGGCCTTGAGTAAGTCACATGATATAGTACCAACAATGGTAGATGATGGGATTGAGAGGCTTAGAAGGTTGAGGAGAGGCAAGCAATACTAGAAGAAGGTACTCAATCTTTAGATCAAGAGTAGTAAGAGGTACATTTTACTTATGTTAGGAGGAGGCCAAGATGGCTTGAGAAAACACTGTGAGATGCTCAAGAACATGTGGAGGCTCCTAGGAACACTTTTAGGGATAGCAGATCATCGAGGACGTTTCCTAGTTACATGGCGCTCATGAGTGGCAATATCGAATTTGAGCCTAGTAGTTATGATGAGGCAACAAACCATCAAGTTTGGATAGATGCCACGGTGGAGGAGAATGCCTCCATCATGAAGAATGATGTGTAGGAAATTGTGCTAAGGCCAAAGGGGAAATCAATAGTTAGTTCAAGATGGTTCTCTAAGATCAAACATTCTACAGATGGAAACATCGAGAAGCAGAGGGCTAGGTTTTTTGTGAGAGGGTTCTCATAGAAGGAGGGAGTGGATTACATGGAGAGATTCACTCCAGTCACAAGATACAATTCTATTAGGGTTTTTATATTGATTGCTTCAGGTGTGGGGTGAAGGATACATGAGATGGATGTGAATACAAGCTTCCTCAATGGGGTTATTAAGGAGTATCCATAGGGATTTGAGGTGCAAAGGAGAGAGTTTGATGTGTGCAAGTTTAAGAAGGTGTTATATACTCTCAAACACGAACCTAGACTATGGTACTCAAGGACTGATAGGTATCTTCTAAGTATAGGTTTCACCAAGAGTGAGGATAATCCCAACCTGTATAAGACACTTGTTGGAGATGATTCATTCATCTTGGTGATATATGTGGATGACCTATTTCTTATAGGTTATAGAAGCACATAGAGATGTGAAAGCGAGATATTGTGAAATTTTTTGAGATGAAGGACATCGAGTTGTTGCGTTATTCTTTGGGATTGGAGGTGTGACATCAAGCATATGAGATCTTCCTTGGGAAGGGGAAGTATGCAATTGAGATCTTGAAGAGATTTTGGACAGAGTATTGTCTGCCTATGTCGACACCCATGACTACCAACCTGATGAAGCCAAATGATTTTGAGTCAGAGTGAGTGGATCCCACTTTTTACAGGAAACTAATAGGTTCTTTGATGTATTTGGTCAAAACTAGGTTTGGTCTTTGCTTTGTTATGGATACACTAGGCAAGTTTATGGTGGACCTAGGAGGGTTTGTTTGGTGGCAGTGAAGCATGTGCTCAACTATCTTCAAGATACAATGGATTGTGGGTTGATATATGTCAGGAGTGATGGAGTGTAGTTAATGGGCTATACAAATTAAGATTGGGTTGGGAGTGTTACTATTACACAATATTTTGTCAAACCTCCTGCACTTCCCTGTGATATACCCCATAGTGCCCGAAACTTGACAATTGTGTAGTGTACCCATCCTGATATGCAGTCCAGATTCTCCCTGAAGAACTAATGAAAACATGCCTTGAGCCTTCCTTGAGGAAATGAGCTCAAAACCCTAATTTCAGGATCAACGTGACTGTGACACTGCCTACTTGTGATGATGACAGGTTGCACCATACAAGCCTCGTGCTACTAGCGCAGATTTGACTTGGATACTCATGATGATCACTAAAAGGAAAGTTTTCCAAAAGAGGACAAGAAGCTTCATGATCTAGAGGATTCCATAACGACGAGATGGATGTTGTTCGTTGTGGATGTGGTCGAATTCTCCCAGTATTAGCCTTTTATCTTATCCCTATGAGATTCCTCCTTGAGATGAGGGCCTTCCCTTATCTTTGGTGAGATCCTAACTCCCTCTCCCTACCTATATATTTATCCTCTTCCATTCCCAAATGGTTGGTCTCTGATTATTTGCACCCTTATGTTGAGATAATTCCTACATGCTATTCATTTTGGCTTGGAGAAGGAGTGCTTGGAGAGCTTGAGCTTGGACTTGGACAGTCACTCAAGGAGGGCTACTAACATCAAGGCTTAGGTTGTAGGCTTTTTTATTTATTTGTTTATTAATATATACAACTACTGTTTCAATTTCCATAAATGCTTGTGTCAATGCTTCATTTATCTTAATGCTCCTTGATATGTTAAGTGGATTACATTTGATTATGCATGTTGCACTTTTATGCTTTGTTGTGTCTTTGGTCTCTTGTGAAGGTATACAAATGTCATGAGCAACGAGGATTAAGGCTGAAGGAACGAGCGATTAAGATCTTCAACAAAGGAGTATGTTATAACATCAAAACGAGGTAGGTCACCTTCCTCTTCTTTTATTTCAATTGTAATTTAGGAAAGTGTCTTGTAGATTGACTCGTTTATTGCTAGACCCACTCATTGGGCTAGAGGAATTGTCTTTGTCCATAGAGAGGATTTACCTAGACAACAAAATGGCAACTCCACTAGGGAAGCTATAGCCTTTCCATCCATTCCTTTAAATTGATCCTCTGATTAGTTTGACCAACCGCCGATTTATTTTCTTGTGTGCATTACTTTGAGTTTACACAGTCACTGGTTTTTTCTTGGGAGTGTTGAGTCTGGCCTGATTTTTGAAGATTTCTGTTTTTTCCTTATTTTCCTCACCCAACACGTTTGTTGTTCTTACAGAAGCACTGCCAGCATTGATTTGTTATTAACATTCGTGCTGCTCTTCCTTTCATCGCTTGTTTACCTTTAACAGGTGCGCCGATCCTAAAGGCTAGAAAAGTTAGGGTTTATTCTCTTTTTTAGTGTCCCTCAACCTCTATGAGCACTTGGCCACTGTGATCTCATGAGTTTGCCTTAATTGCTGTCCTTTAATGGTTGTAATTGTCTTGTTTCATTTGTTGGTGTGTGATCGAAGTTAGATTGCCTTCTAGGGTTTCTAGGTCTAGGTCACCCTTCACTCATCACTTGGCTTGTCTTTATGAGTTTGATTGCTTCCATCTGGAAGATTTTCTGTAGTCAGGACACCATTTTCAGGTTGCTTTTGATTCATATCCGTGAAGTTGTTTTCATTAGTATTGGACCATATTTTATACTTTGAAAATTACTTTTGCTCCATTGTCAAATGTAGATTACGATTGTTTGCTTTGGTGAAATTGAAAGCGTATGCTTGTCTTGATTTCATTGTTTCGAAAAGAAAAGTGAAAGGATATCTTCATTCAAGTATTTTTGAAATGTTTTGTTTGAAACCAAAGAGAATGAGATTTTCATTTTTGTTGTTTTGAAATTCAATTTTCCTTCGATTATGTGTTAGTTTTCATTTAGGATCAAAGTGAAAGGAAAGATCAAAATCATTAGTGCATCTTAGTGAAAGAAAGTGATTTTGTTTCTCATAAAATTGCATTTTGGAATTGCATTCCTTAGTGAAAGTGAAAGAGTAGTTTTCACTTTTACATTTTGCATTCGAAAAGTTAAAGAGATATGTTTTGATGTGTTTTGCTTGATTGATGCATTATTTGGTTGTTTCTCTTCCCTCATTAGTTTAGCCTACATCAAATGAAAATATTTCATTTTTCTCATTTAGTTGCATCATAAGAATTCTTGTGACATTGTTGAGCCATGAAATTGAAACCTAATTCAAGATAAACTTAAAATTTACCTCAATCAACCTAAGGAGCATTTGTAACCTAACAAAAATATCTAGAAGCATAGGCCAAAGATGTGTTCCAATGTCTTTAAACATAGCATCGGTCGTTAACTGCCTGCATTGTATCCTCGGGGTGAAATCCGTTTCAGTACGGAAGTATATTGAAGGTTCTCCAATACTTTCAGGTATATAGGAGCACTTCAGTATGGCAAGTATATGGGAACACTCGCACCGAATGGTTATGCATTACACAACACTAACACAAACTTGTGCTCCCTATACCGTCAAGTATATATTGGGAGACCCCGCTAGGTTGCTATCTTTTAGCCACAGGTAACCGAGTCTGCTAACTTGTAAACGTGATACACCGAACACAACATTTAGGGATATTGGCTACCGTACATTAATTTATTGGTTTCGGCTAAGGTGTATATAACATTTCACAGATACTTGGGAATCCCTCTTGCATAGTATACCCCTTTTTGATTTATTTGTTGTTTTAAGTTATAAAATTAATTGCCAACAATAACATATCGAACCCATGCAGTTGATTCTTGACCACATATTGAGTAATTCCTTGCAAATTTTAATTTTAAAAGCCCTCAATGAATCAAACATTCACCTTCTACTCTTGAGAGAAAGTCATCGTGGCTGAACCATTGCATTCACCTCACAATTCCCCTTCATCATCTGATACTGAAGGGTCATCACAAGGAGTTCGTTCTCAACTTTCATAATCACTTGAAGCTCAAGGCTTTGAAATTGGAATTGTCCCAAATATCCAACCCCTTGCTTCTCGTCCCCCACCTCGAGATTCATCATCGTCTCAAGAGTCTGATCCACATACCCCTGAGAGTCAACAAAGGTTTTTCTTACATATTCAGAATCTACTTTTTGATCGATTGGTGGTATCTCCTCAACAACATTATAGTCCATATCATACTCCTGGTGTACCTTTGGAGTTATCCTCATCATCTCGGATTCCTCCTCGCTAACTGTTTCTACCCATGGCTTCAGAAGGTGAGTCTCCAACCTCTACTCAAGGTCCTCTAGAAGTCTCAGCTACTAACACTCCTAGTGTTGATAATAATTTCGAATACGACTTTCCGCTTGAAGGTTTTCCTTATGTAAGAAGAGTTACATCTCAAAAACCTCTTGAAAATAGTGGGCCTATGCTTCCACATGGTCAGATGACCTTGGCTCAACTAGTTTTAGGAACTCCCAGTGCTTCTTCGTTATACCAAAATCCCATTCGGTCATCGAATTCTATGCCTACTTATGGTTCATTTATTCTTAATGCAACCTATCACATTCCTGTGCAAACTACTGTTACTTTAGTTCCAATTCAACTGACTATTCTGACACAGCCATTACCTTCGTTTTAAACCTACAATCCCGGTACAACTGATAATTTCGATTAATGCATCTGTAAGTTCCTCAATTCCCCCATAAAGTGGACATAATGTGCCACAACCTCATTCACAAGATGGGGGGAAATTTCCAAATATGCTTCTTGTCTCAAGTGGAACCCATTTGAGTGGATCATAACCTCACATGGTTGGAGTGATTCAACCTATTAGTGGTATTCCTAATCCCGCTGCATCATCTATTCTAGCTAGAGCAAGTAATGTCCAATATCAACATCCTATTTCGATTCAGATACCCACCAACAGTGTTATGTTCCATATGGTTCACAAGCACTTCAAAATCCACCTTATATTCCACAGGTAGGTCCTTATATGCAACCTGGTCAAAATCCCATTTCTGGTGCATATGGTCAATTCCCAATTGGAACTTATCATTACCAACAAGGAATTCCTCAAGGAACTATTCAACAATAAGGGAAACCTTTGCAAAAATAGGGGAAACCTTTGTAGCAATATCAACAACCTTTGCAACAAAAAATATAGTTTGTCCAACAACCCAATCAACACTTGTATCCAAAAGGTCAACCATTGCAGCAACAAGGTCTACCCTTGCATCAACAAACCCAACCTTTTTATCAACAAGGTCAAACCTTGCAGCCACAAGGCCAACCCTTGTAGAAACAGGGCCAACACCTATATCACTAGGGTCAGCGGGTGCAGTAATCTTACAATCCATATGCTATGCAAAATGTTTATCCACCTTATGGTTCCCAACGACTTATGGTAGGTGAATATCAGGTTTACCCTGGATAAACCTCACCTTTTTGGGGCTAGAATCCACCTTATGGTCAGGGTATCCCTCAATGGGGGAAAATCAAGTTCCATATGGTTAAAATCCATGACTTTGGGGGAAAACCCTTACCGACTAGGGTGGAATCCGCAAACTGGGCCTTATCAAAGGTCGTACATGCCTTTCAACCCACAATTTCCATTTCTAGCGATGTTGGAACTACCAAATGTCTCTAGGATTACTAATGATCCAATTCTTCATTCACCCTATTGGTCTCCAGTTCCCACTAATATTCCTAGCGATTGCCCAAAATCTGAAGGAAAAGCTAAAGAAGACCCTCAGGCCCATGTGTTGACTTATCAATTATGGTGCTCTTCCAATTCCTACGTTGACAACTCTATTTGTTTACAACTCTTTCAGGGAACCTTGACGGGTGTTTCCACAAAGTGGTACATCTTGTTACCTTGAGGTACCTATTCAAACTTTACTTCTTTGGCCATGGCCTTCCTCAGTCACTTCTAATTACCAGTTGTTTCTGGGAAAACTAGTGTCTTTTCGATCTACTAGTCCCACTAAGATGGGTAGCTATCTTAGAAACAAACAATCAAATCACTTTGCGATTTCCTTTATGTATGATAGATAAGAGAGAAGCAAAGGGGACCAACCTGGATCTTCCACTTGACTCCTTGCTTGATTTCTCTCTCCCTTGATAGAGCTTGCAACTCTTCTCCTACTTGTCTCGCTATAGAGAATACTTGTAGAATCAAAGCAACAAAACACCATCAAAGCATCTTGATCTATAATATCATAAACAATGCAGAATCAAAAGTACATTGAACATACAATTGCATTCACAAATAACAAGATTCACAAATACACGATTGTATGGAGGAAAACTCAAAGAACTTTATTAAGAATAGAAGAGAGGATTACAACCCAGCTGTCTGATCCAGCATCATCCTCCCAGCATCAAAGCCCTCTTCACCTCATGAAAAGCAAGATCACCCAACAATACAATGTTCCTTCTCAAAGATAAACCAACAACACTTCCTTACAAATTCCAAAATTCCAGCCTCTAGATCTCTTAGATGAGGGATCCATTTATAGATGTCTTGCAAGGGTGTGAGTTAGCTTTGGGTTTTTTATTAGTGTCATTCCACTGATAGTTCTTGGTTCCACTTGGAGATTTCATTGATCTCTTACTCATCCCTGGGCGAATTCAGAGAGGAAAGTGTCATGGGAGAAGTTTCTGGAGGATTCTATGAGCATCCACCTAGCAAATTGTCTCAGCCATTTGTCCATTCTCGCTCATCGCACCCTACAGAAGGCCTCTTCAGTATGCATCACACCTAGCTACTGTGGCAGGTAGTATGCATCGCACCTTGACCATGGAGCAGTCAGTATGGTTCAGTTTTGGCCAGTTCTGAGTGGTTTTTCAGGTGGAACTTCTGGGAAATGATGTAATCAGTTGACCATGATCCTTTAGGGTATGAAAAAACACTTTTAGGGGTTAAAGAGCCCTTGGTTTATCAACATATATGATTAGGGTTGAAGTTCCCAAATATGTATATAACAGTTGCCCCCTAAAGCATGAGGTCGTAAATATTTTGATGTCGGGTGAAATGCTTTATCATGAGGATTCGAGGTATTCGAACTGGAAGGTGACATGTATAAGATACAATACAATACATCATCATCATAATATTTTCATGATCTAGCTGAGGCGGGCATTCCCATGCTGAACTTTATAAATTCATTTTCATGTACATAGGATAGATAATCGTCTGCTGTTGCAGACTGGTGATTCTTTATATGTAGAGTAATCATCCCTTAGGTTGGATGATCATCTGTGCAGCTTCTGTGTACATTTTATATCCTTATTTTCCTGAATATATCTCAGCCCGGATGGATGAAACTAGATCCGGGGCCTTCAAACTTGTTCAATCTTCGCTCGATGTACAAGTCGATCCATGTGAAAAGATGTTCTGGAGTCGAACATGGAAAGACATCGCATGATTACTAGCCAATGATGTAAGCTATTAACAGGCATGAGAGGAAGCACTGATAATGATAATGAAACTCAAGGTACTACAGTACAATTCACATGGTGTGAATATATAAGTCGATGTCAAACACCACGTAAAATCTTTCGGTCGAAGACCATTGATTTAAACTTGTCGCCAGAAGTGAGAAACTTGCCATTGAGGCATGCAAGCTTCAAAGTACTGAAAGGGTTGTTTCTAAGTCAACTTCTTGGATAATGAGATGATGTCAAAAAGAAGTGACCCATCATAGGAGGGCCTTAATGTATCCCACATCTATGACACGAAATGAAGCAAACGATTTTCTGGAGGTGAAAACGATCTGATGATACAAGGTTCAGGAATGGAGGCCATGCAAAATGGAGGGTGAAGGTATTGCAGTGGATGAGGCGTTGGCTGGGTAGTGAATTCTTTGAATGACTTCTCTTGAACATGTCGATGACACTGAGATGGATTGGTAGCGTTAACCCCAAAAGATGGATGGTACGGAGGACCAATGGTGATATGACCGGTGAACGGAATAACCCAACCCGACTCAATCATGGTGATGGAGTGAAAGTGTCATGTTCAAGAGCGACTTGCTACCAATAAAATTCTTCAAGTTTTCTTCCTTTTTTCCCTAGTCATTGCTGACCAGTACCTCTTTATTTTTGTCAAGCTTGAGGAGGATAACATATTCTTGTTCTATAATTTTCCCTTCGGGCAAACCTGTCGCTATGTTTTAGCGAGCCTAGCGACAATGAAACTCGTTCTTGTCTGGGTGGACAAGTTTGTCGCTATTGTTTTAACGAGTTTAACGACAAGGATAACTCGGTCCTTTTCATGTTTAGAGAGTTTGAAAAGGGACGAAAAGGAAACTCCAACAGTCCTTTTTCATAGCATAATCCCTTAAGTCCGAAAAAGTATAAAATAATACGAAAGGGATGAATTTTCGATCGCTTTAGTGAGTCGAAAAAGACAAGCGCTTGATCTTTTTGTGGGATGATCCCTCAGGTCCAAAAAGATTAAAATGTAGAGGAGGGATGGTGCTTCCCCTTACTTTAACGAGCTGGAAAGGCCAGTAGCTCGACAATCTTTTCATATTTAACGAGTCTAAAAAGAGCTTAAAAGAGACTCATTTTTTAGGAACGAGTGGTGTTTTCAGGTAGCAACTGGTTCCAGGTAAGTTTGGAACTTCTCAAAACATGGCAGTGTGAAGAGGGTGGCTAACAGAACCACTCGTCGCAACTATTCCTCAAAAGGGTAAACAATCAAGTGGAAGCGTATGATCGGCCAAAAGAATGGAGGTGATGGAAGAACACAACCAAGGCTCAAAAGGCTGATAGCATGGCAATCACAGAGGTCGTTTACTGAAGGCAGGTTTATTTTTTAATGAGCTTGAACCTTGTGTTAACATATGCTCAGTGGCGGGTTTATTTTTTAACGAGCTTGAACCTTGCAGAAACATTGCTCATGCCAGTGGTTTAAAGATGTCTCTTATTAGTAGGTTCATTTTTTTTTTAAGCGAGCTCACACCATGCGAAACTTTGCTCATTTCCTTTTTATGTAGGCTAGAAACGACCAAACTATAAATCTAACTATACTAAAAGCTAAGGAACTACTGAGGTTAGGTAGGATAGTTTTGTCTTTCGTCTAGACAAAACACTTCCTTTGCTTCGTCTGCACGCTGCAGACAAAGGTGAATGGTGGTTAGACCAATCACCTAACCTAAGAAGTTGAAACTAAAAAGATAAAAAGCTAAAAACGCTAAAAAGCTAAAAAAATGAAATTGGTCGTTTTTCACTTGCATAAAAAGGTTTGCATGCCCCCAGGTATTGAGAAAAGGAGAGTCTCTAGGTCACCATATGGAAGTCCCTGCGGTTAGGCAAGATTGTTTCTGTCAGTGGTTAGACAAAAACACTTCCTTGGCTTTGTCCATCGAAATAGACAAAGGTGAATGGTGTGAGCTTCCAATCACATAACCTGTCGGGAAACCTATCTTTTTAGCTAGGTTCGCCTGCCGAAGCAGACCAAGGTGCATGCCCCCTAAGCTTCGTTACATTCACCTGACTACTCACGGTAATTAGGTGGATGAAATGAAGGTTGAAGAGACATTCTTGATGCAAAGAGACCATTCAGGGATGATGTTTGACTTGTAGTTGTGTTTGAACCGAGAAATGAACGCTGGTTGATAAGCTGTACCATTTGGCCTTCATGCGGGAAACACATCACTCGAAAGAGTGTGGAAACAATAGCTTCCATGCTATAAACATAGTCACACCCAAGGAGTAGATTGTAATCTAATGGCCTTTGGACTACCATCACGTTCAAGTGAATGATTTTCCTTTTCAAAGTTATTGGCCACTTCAGAAGGATCCCTAATGGTCGATTGGTTCCTTTGTTAAAGCCTGAAAAATTTTGTGTCTTAGGCAGAAGAGATGGCAAACCAAGCGCTTTCCAAGAAGTTGAGGAAAGGATACTCATTAAAGCCCCTTCATCTATGATAGTGCCAGACACAATCATTTTATAAACTTGTACTATGATCCAGAATGGTACATTAGATGGAAGGCGAGGTTTTTCTAGTTGATTCCAATCGAAGGAAACAACTAGATTGCTCGGAGGGGGTACCGGATAAACGGTTGGATGAACCCCTGGAATTGGGGGACTTTCCTCCTATTGTAAAGGAATGGGTGGATTGCCCCCAAGTTCATCAGACTCTATATTAACAAAAAGAATTTGAACGACATCGTTTTCATTCTCTTTGGAAATAGTATCATCTGAAGGTGGACCTTCTGAAGGCAAGACTGGGTTGACTGCCATCTCAACCTATTGACTTTGGTCCAGTATGGACTTAGAAGGTTCACTTTCAATGATAGGCGTTTTGACTGATGATTGAATTACGTCAGTTGGGTTTTCAACTAGCGAAGGACTTGGTGAAAGTTTCTTGTATCCAGGTGGAAGTCACTGTGGTGAAGCATGAAATTTATCCAAGACACTTTTGGCTTCGTCCAAAAAAGGAAAAAAGTGAAGAGAATGATTACCTTCACATAACCTACATGGAAACCTGACCTTTCCTTTCTGTCCATTGAATTCATTTTCACTAGTTGATGGTGTGCTGTCAACCTGATTGCCAGAGGTTGCTGACACCGGATGGTGCGAACGGGGAGACCATTCTCTCAAGATCCACATAATGCAAGGACAATCTCGATGAAGGTGGTCTCCCTTGCAAATTATGCATGGATATTTGTGCTTGGAAATTTCGATGTGTGGATTTTCACTGGATGATGCATGATTGCCCCCTTGCTTAACTGACTTCTTCTTCTTCTTCTCCTTCCCTTTCTTCTTCTTCTCAGCTACTTGGTTTCTAGTATCACTAGTTTCACCAAGCGAAGAGGAAGAAGGGAAGGGAGAAACAAGCGAAGTAGAAGGTGAAGGGACAACTTCAGTATCATCTGGTTGTTGATTCGATTGCTGAGGAGTCACGGTATTTTGAACGACAGAGGTTGAGAATAGCCATACTGGTAGGCCAATTGTGATTCCTGGAAGGGACAATGTATCCATATATGGAGCACCAATATCTACCCAAGAAGAGAAAGGATTAGGATTCCCCCAAGAGGGGTTCCTTGATTGGTGGACTCCATCAACCTAAGATCAACGAAGGAATAGGGATGTTATTCCGAATTAAATAAATTTTAATGATGCTTTGACACAAATTTTCTTTTTTAAATTTTAAGAGTTGAGAAAAAGCTGAAGATGACTCTAGTCGCCTTCAATTTTTAATGAGCCTGAAGTGACAAGTGCTCAGATGGACCTTGTAATTTAAGGAGTCGAAAAGGAACGCAAGTGACTACTCTGGAAATCTGGACAGAGGGATTACCAAACCAATCACAAAACTGCAATATACACCTTGGTGGTAAATTAAAGAGAAATTACCAAGGACTTTACGTATGACAGTAAATCTTCCCAAATGCTGTGTTCAGTGCATTGCGATTGATAGGGCCACAGACACGGCTTCCTATGGATAAAGGATATCAGCCTATTGTGGTCTTCCAATATATACTTGACGGTATGGGGAGCACAAGTCCATACTAGCACTTGTCGTATCAAAGAGGAGGAATCACCCAACCTTCGATGAAAACGATAGTTACCAGATTTTACGACACCGGAACACGTCTCTAGCCTAGACTTCTAGATGTGTTGCATTAGGTTCCAAAGCGTTGTTATGTTCATTGAGATTTATTTTAGAGTTGATCTTGCTTAGAAGTTTGCCTTTCAAGGTTAACCACATGATGTAGATGTAAAATTCCTAAATATGCAATCTAAAATGATAAACAATCGTTTATTTTTAGCAATGAAAATCCTTGCTACTAAGGAAAGAAGATAACGATTCTTTCAACAGAGAGCAAAGAGCACACACTAAATGCACTTTTCCTAAATCATTTTTCGCACACAGTCTAAACTCAAATGCAAATGCATGTATTTGTTTTTCGTTTCCTTAATGTGAGAATGCCAAAAAGGAAAACTAAGTATAGATTTGAAATATTTTCTTCAAAGTGACATTTCGACAATTTCTTTTTAAAACGAAAGGAAGACTAAAACGACACTTTCGATTTCGAATGGAGAAATACTTTCGACAATTCAAATATTAACAATTCAGATCAAATACAATGAAAAAAGTAAAATCGACTGTCTAGAGGAGGAAGACTTTACGACACTCTTCTTTTTGACTCAAAATGATAGTTACGACACATTTTGCATAAAAAACGATAGTTTGATTAAGCTACTTTTGACAAAGAAGGGCTGTAAATGATGGAAAAATACATAAAAACATTTACAAATCCTAATCAATGGAGGCTGAACAATGTAAGGGAAGGAGACTCCAACAATGAAATACTGATCATAAGCAGCAAAACAACTGAATAGATCTGAAAACAATGAGGAAAAACCCAAATTTCAAAGAGAGAAATAGTATAACTCAGTCATCACACCTGTCCTTTAGAGAAACAGGGATGCATCTCACCTGCTACACACGGGAGGTGCGATGCATATAGGCTTCCTGTTAAGTTATGGTACGTTCTATGCTTATAATAGTTTACTTCTTTTTCTTATTATATTCCACCGATTAGCAATCACATGTACATAAAGTAAAGTGCAGATAGAACATTAAACGATCGACAGAAAACAAGCCAAGACAAGAGACACAAGATGTGGCGGCTAGCCAGGGACAGACCCCACAATGTGTGGGAAAACCCTTTGATCAAATCTTCTTTTATCTTCAATAATTCAGCAGAGAGAAATAGTACAATAAATCTGATTCATATCAGCAGTAGCAAACCCTAGATCAGTAGCATCAACATTAGCGGCTTCATTATCAAACTAGGGCAGACCATATCTCACAAACCGACAGTCGGATTGACTTCATTCCACCACCAAAAGTTTCAGCTTCCAGAGGAGGTTCAAATGAGCCTACAGTGCAGTTCAAATGAGGAGATATTCTAGGCCACGCAAGTCAATATTTACTTCTGCAATTGCAGCTTCAGTTTCAGCAGTTTCCGGCTTCAAACTAGGGTAGTCGATATCTTGCAAACCGTTCGTCGGATTGACTTCATTCCACCACCAAAAGTTGCGGCTTTCAAAGGAGGTTCAGATGAACCTACAACGCAGTTCCAAAGAGGAGATCTTCTAGGCCACGCAAGTCAATCTTTACTTCTGCAGTTATAGCTTCAAATTCAACAGCTTCCGGCTTCACATGTGTGAGAGAGAGAGACCCATTTCAGCACAGTAGAGAAGAGACTCATATCTGCACAGTAGAGAGAGAGAGATGTTATGAGATGAGTGAGTCCAAATGAGGAAAAGTCCTCTTATATTTATACACAATGTTGGTGGGTGAATAGATGCGACTGTTGGGCTTCTGAGCCTACATGAGTTGTAGGTCGGCTTGATAATAATTCCATAATCAAAATAAATTCATATCTCCATGAATACTTATCGGAATTGGATGATATTTATATCAATCCTACACCTCTCGACGAGAGGAATCTAATAAAAATATTATCATCCATAAATAAGATGACCCACATGAAGTTTTGCCCTGGTTTCCAATTTTAACACTCCCTCTCAACCATGGAGAACTTCATCTGCAATCTGTCTATCGGTCGTTACTATTCATCCATCAAATGCACTGCCCTGTACAGCCTGACCCTTGCCCTGCTCTGCTCTATTTTGCCTGTTCTGCTTTGTCTTGTTCTGCCCTGCACTGATCTGTACTGTTTTGTTCTGTTCTGCTTTGCTCTTGCATTGTTCTGTTCTACTCTGCTTTTGTCTGAATTATGAAGAAGAAGAAATGATCGAGGATGTATCATACTGACTCAAAGTCAGTCTTAGAGTATGTACCATTGGTCCCAGACCAGTCTCAACCAACCCAAATTCAACGTCATAGTGAGTACAACTCCAATGGTCTCAGACCAATATCATCCTCCACTGACTCAAAGTCAGTCTCAGAGTATGTACCACTGATCCCAGACCAGTCCCAATCGACTCGAAGTCAGCGTCAAAGTATGGTACAACTCCTACCACTGGTCCGAGACCAGTATCATTGATCCCAGATCAATGGAGGTCATCCTAGCGTAGGGAGTACGGTAGTTACAACGATGCGTCCATCGGTACTACTATGGTCCCTAACTTCATTTCCCTGCTCATTGATCAGATGAGAGGTACTTCCCATGAGTCCCAGACTGCATGGGTAGGATGCCTCGACATGAGAAGTAATCAATCCTGTCCTCACAGGAGAACACATCAATCCTGCTACAATTGCCATGGAGAACACATCAATCCAGGCCTCACAGGAGAACACATCAATCCTGCTACAATTGCCATGGAGAACACATCAATCCAGGCCTCACAGGAGAACACATCAATCCTGCTACAATTGCCATGGAGCACACATCAATCCAGGCTACCATGGAGAACACATCAATCCAGGCCTCACAGGAGAACTAATCATCCTACTACACAGGAGAGCGAATCATCCTATTCCACAAGAGAGCGAATCATCTTGTCCCACAAGAGAGCGAATCATCTTGTTCCAGTGTGCACCAGTAGGGGAGGGTGAGTTTCCCTATGGTCATATGTTGCTCCAGTAGGAACCGCAAGCCGTCAGAGCTCCCAGAGCTCAATGTATGCAACATGCAGGACCCTTGTACAAGGGTTTCTTTCCGACTCCAAGTCGTTTGGGAAAATCACAGATTAGATCTTTCCTTGGGGCTTTGACATGGTGTATCAACGTATACATAATCTTAATGTGATGGAGCTTTCTTGCTCATCGACTTACCATATCCCAGATGATGTCTATCTGCTGGAGAAATTGACGAATACGGGATTCCTCAATAATCGAATCCCACCTCTGGTTATTACAGAGAATCACAGTGGTATCCAATGTAAATCCAAACAGCTCACTGAAGAGCTTTCTCAACCAGACTGCCTCACATGAGGTTATGCTAGCAACAATATATCTTGCTTCGGCGGTGCTCAAAGCCACCGACTTCTGCTTCCTGCTCATCCAGGATATCGAAGCAGATCCCAAGGTGAAACAGTACCCGGAAGTGCTCTTACGGTCCACCACACTGCCTGCCCAATCAACATCAGTATATCCAAGTAGTCTCACATCTCCGACAGTGTATCTTAATCCATGAGAGATTGTGTCCTGAAGACATCTAAGAAGATTCCTGGCATCAATCCAGTGAGGCTCAACCAAATATGAGCTCACAATGCTAACTGCAAAACATATGTTCAGACGGAGGTTCACCAAGAACATCAATGCGAATGAGTTTTTGAAACTCAGAGGCATTTCCCAAGTCTGGTCCGACATCACTACCATATAACTTCTAAAAGTTAAGATCCTCGAGGTAGTCACAGGCTTGTAGTCCATCCTACCAAATCTTTCCAATATCTTTACCACATATTTTCCTTGAGATAGGAAAATTTCCCTTGGCTTCTGCCACACTTCAAGTCCTTGATCCTTCATTTCAAATTCAGAAGCCATCTCCCTCTTACATTTTCGAATGATAGGGTTTGCACCTGTTAGAAAGAGGTCATCCACATACAACACCAGTATGAGAGGCTTGTCATCTTCAACCTTAAAGTAAAGGTTAGGATCAGCTTCACTCCTAGTGAATCCCAGCTTCATCAAGTAGCTATCGATCCTCTCATACCATGCTCGGGGTGCTTGCTTCAGCCCATAGAGAGCCTTCTTCAACCTGCATACATGAGATTTTCAATCATAAATCTCAAATCCTTCAGGTTGCTCCACATAGACCTCTTCTTTGATATAACCATGCAAGAATGTGGTCTTAACATCCATCTGATGTAGGTTCCATCCTTGTGAAGCCACAAGGGCTATGATCAAGCGAATGGTCATATATCTAGCAACAGGTGCAAATATCATAGTCTATACCTTCCTCTTGGGATAAACCATGAGCAACAAAATGAACCTTATACTTTTCCATACTTCCATTTGCTGCATGCTTTATCTTGTAAATCCATTTTGAAGTAACAATTGTCTTGTCCAGGGTCTGGGAACTACTTCCCAGGCATCATTCTCCATAATAGACTCATATTCTATGGTCATAGCATCCTTCCATAGTTAATGCTTGATGACATCTGAGAATGATGAAGGTTCATTTTGTATGATCGTGCTCATGATGGTCAGGTATCCCTGATACCTGTTAAGTTTCTTACTTTGATGGAAGGTTCCTCAGGGTGCAGCATGTCCTTCAACATCATCAAGTATCCCCCTAAGCCATGAAGGCCTCTTCCTGGAAGAGGAAGGCTCATGTGGATGAGGATCAATCAGATCCATGGGTTCTTCTACATCAGGCATTGATTCATCATCCTTTTCTTTCGGTTCCCTGGTGTCGGCTTCTTGAGAGCTCCTCAAAGTCAATAGATTGTCCACCTTGCTGAGGGCCATATCTTTGTCAAAGGTGACATCATGACTAATCACGACTTCCCTTTGACCGATGGTGAACAATTCTTCAGGAGTTTAGGAACCTAATGCTTGATGAGAGCATCGATTTTGTACATATACAACGGTGATTGTAGTTTCAGCCCATAGAAACTTTGGAAGTCTTTGATCATGTAGCATGGCCCGGACAGCTTCCATCATCATGTGGTTCTTCCTTCCCACCACACCATTCTGCTTAGGAGTATGTGGTGTAGTAGTCTCCCTCTTAATGCCAACCTCAGGTATGCCTGAGTAAACCAATTGTAATATATTGGAGGTTTTGCTTTGGCTTGAGGGGAATGGTCCCCTTTTGAGCTTCCTTTGGCACATCCTGGACATACACCTTCTTTCTCTACTTGGAATTCGGGCATCCCTGTTACCATCTGTCTTACATCGGGTAGAGCTTTGTAATGAAAGTGGGCAAACCTCTGATGCCAAAGTTCAGACTAAAGAGTTGTGTCACAAGACATGACACCTAGCGGACTTCCATCGACCTGATATAATGAATCAACACTAAACCCAAGAGTAAATGCATCTTTAACATTATTTTTCCATATACATACCTTGCCATTGCTGAAGGTTACCTTGTAGCCTCTGTCTTCCATTGCCAAGATGGACACTAGGTTCCTTTTGAGGTCAGGTGCATTTAATACATCCTAGAATTTCTAGCCTTCTTGGATTCTTTTCCTCTTCCTTGATTCCCAGCTCTCCTCTTACCTTTGCTGTTGAATTTGTCATTCCTTTGATTGCCATTAGAGGGATTTCGAGTTGCACCACTGCATATTGTACCATGCTTCTCTAATCATGATTATCATCATGCTGCCCATGTCCATGATTTTATCCATCATAATGCTGCTCAAACTAGTGTGCATCATCATCATGCTATCCTATATGTCCATGATCTCATGTTGCCCTTTATGTCCATGATCTCATTCATCATGATGCTCATGATCTCATACATAGTGACTTGCTTTATCGCAAATGTAACATCGTCATTTTCTTCTAGCCTTAGGTCCAGCCTTTCCTTTTGATTTAGTCCCGGAATTATTTCTTTTCTTTGCATGAGAAGAAAAGGCAGCAGGAGGACCTTTAGGCATGGGCATTTCTTTCACTTCTTCCCTTGTTTCTTCTTGAATGCATCTAGCCATTAATTCCTCGAAACCAGGAATTACATTATAGTTTAGAAGAGTAGTCTTGAACACGTACCATTCAGATGGTAATCCTCCAAGAGTTGTGAGTGCCATTTCTCTGTCAGTAATAGTTTCCCCAATAGATAGGAGATCGTTCTTGATCTCAGTGATTCTTATGAAGTAGGCTTGCATACTTTCATCCTTACTCTTCTTGATTTACCTCAGCTTATTTCTAAGAAACAAAACTTGATTTGCATCATTAACTTTAAATAAACTCACCAGTCTATTGTAGATTTCCTTGGAGGTGTCCAGTTTAGAGATGTAGGCCACCAAGTGCTTGTCGATAGAGTCCCGTATGATCTTCTATTATTTTGACTTCTCCATTTTTTTCATTTGTTCCAGGCAGCAGCGGATGCATTTGATGGAGGCTCAACAATATTGCATCTCACATGATCCAACACTCCTTGATTCTCAAGGGTTAGATTGATAGACATCTTCCATCCGTGATAGTCAGCTTTCTCAGGGAGCTTGTCTTCAGCAGGAAAGAGTGTTGAGGACCCCATAGTTCTTTTAGGATAGCCTTGCCAATCTTCGCTTCAATGATTGCTCTTGCTCTTGCTCGGGCTTTGTCTTCACCTCAGCTCTGATACCATGTTAAGTTATGGTACGTTCTATGCTTATAACAGTTTACTTCTTTTTCTTATTATATTCCACCGATTAGCAATCACATGTACATAAAGTAAAGTGCAGATAGAACACTAAACGATCGACAGAAAACAAGCCAAGACAAGAGACACAAGATGTGGCGGCTAGCCAGGGACAAACCCCACAATGTGTGGGGAAACCCTTTGATCAAATCTTCTTTTATCTTCAATAATTCAGCAGAGAGAAATAGTACAATAAATCTGATTCATATCAGCAGTAGCAAACCCTAGATCAGTAGCATCAACATTAGCAGCTTCATTATCAAACTAGGGCAGACCATATCTCACAAACCGACAGTCGGATTGACTTCATTCCACCACCAAAAGTTTCAGCTTCCAGAGGAGGTTCAGATGAGCCTACAGTGCAGTTCAAATGAGGAGATATTCTAGGCCACGCAAGTCAATCTTTACTTCTGCAATTGCAGCTTCAGTTTCAGCAGTTTCCGGCTTCAAAATAGGGCAGTCGATATCTTGCAAACCGTTCGTCGGATTGACTTCATTCCACCACCAAAAGTTGCGGCTTTCAAAGGAGGTTCAGATGAACCTACAGCGCAGTTCCAAAGAGGAGATCTTCTAGGCCACGCAAGTCAATCTTTACTTCTGCAGTTGCAGCTTCAAATTCAACAGCTTCCGGCTTCACATGTGAGAGAGAGAGACCCATTTCAGCACAGTAGAGAAGAGACTCATATCTGTGCAGTAGAGAGAGAGAGATGTGATGAGATGAGTGAGTTCAAATGAGGAAAAGTCCTCTTATATTTATACACAACGTTGGTGGGTGAATAGATGCGACTTTTGGGCCTCTAAGCCTACATGAGTTGTAGGTCGGCTTGATAATAATTCCATAATCAAAATAAATTCATATCTCCATGAATACTTATCGGAATTGGATGATATTTATATCAATCCTACACCTCTCGACGAGAGGAATCTAATAAAAATATTATCATCCATAAATAAGATGACCCACATGAAGTTTTTCCCTGGTTGCCAATTTTAACACTCCCTCTCAACCATGGAGAACTTCATCTGCAATCTGTCTATCGATCGTTACTATTCATCCATCAAATGCACTGCCCTGTACAGCCTGACCCTTGCCCTGCTCTGCTCTATTTTGCCTGTTCTGCTTTGTCTTGTTCTGCCCTGCACTGATCTGTACTGTTTTGTTCTGTTCTGCTCTGCTCTTGCATTGTTCTGTTCTACTCTGCTTTTGTCTGAATTATGAAGAAGAAGAAATGATCGAGGATGTATCATACTGACTCAAAGTCAGTCTCAGAGTATGTACCATTGGTCCCAGACCAGTCTCAACCAACCCAAATTCAACGTCATAGTGAGTACAACTCCAATGGTCCCAGACCAATATCATCCTCCACTGACTCAAAGTCAGTCTCAGAGTATGTACCACTGATCCCAGACCAGTCTCAATCGACCCGAAGTCAGCGTCATAGTATGGTACAACTCCTACCACTGGTCCCAGACCAGTATCATTGATCCCAGATCAATGGAGGTCATCCTAGCGTAGGGAGTACGGTAGTTACAACAATGCGTCCATCGATACTACTATGGTCCCTAACTTCATTTCCCTGCTCATTGATAAGATGAGAGGTACTTCCCATGAGTCCCAGACTGCATGGGTAGGATGCCTCGACATGAGAAGTAATCAATCCTGTCCTCACAGGAGAACACATCAATCCTGCTACAATTGCCATGGAGAACACATCAATCCAGGCCTCACAGGAGAACACATCAATCCAGGCCTCACAGGAGAACACATCAATCCTGCTACAATTGCCATGGAGAACACATCAATCATGGGTTCTTCTACATGTATTAAATACACCTGACCTCAAAAAGAACCTAGTGTCCATCTCGGGACTGGAAGACAAAGGCTACAAGGTAACCTTCAGCGATGGCAAGGTATGTATATGGAAAAATAATGTTAAATATGCCTTTACTCTTGGGTTTAGTGTTGATTCATTATATCAGGTCGATGGAAGTCTGCTAGGTGTCATGTCTTATGACACATCTCTTCAGTCCGAACTTTGGCATCGGAGGTTTGCCCACCTTCATTATAAAGCTATACTCGGTGTAAGGCAAATGGTGATAGGGATGCCCAAATTCTGAATAGAGAATGAAGGTGTATGTCCAAGATGTGTTGAAGGAAAGCTCAAAAAGGTGACCATTCCCCTCAAGCCAAAGCAAGACCTCTGATATATTACAATTGGTTCAATTAGGCATACCTGAGGTTGGAATTAAGAGGGAGACTACTACACCACATACTCCTGAGCAGAATGGTGTGGTGGGAAGGAAGAACCGCACGATTGTGGAAGCTGTCTGGGCCATGCTACATGATTAAAAACTTCCAAAGTTTCTATGGGCTAAAACTACAAACGCTGCCGTATATGTACAAAATTCGATGCCCTCATCAAGCATTGGGTTCCAAGACTCCTGAAGAAAAGTTCACTGGTAAGAAACCTGATGTTTCTCATTTCAGAATTTTTGGAAGCCCTGTATATTTTCATGTGCCGAAAGAGAAAAGAAATAAATTGGGTGCATCTGCAAAGAAGGGAATTTTCGTGGGCTATGGTGAAAATACTAAAGGATATAGAATCTATGTAGCTGGTTAAAGGGAAGTCGTAATTGCTCATGATGTCACCTTTGACGAAGATATGGATCTCATCAAGGTGAACAATCTTCCGACTTTGAGGAGCTCTCAAGAAGCCGACAGCAGGGAACCGAAAGAAAAGGCTGATGAATCAATGCCTGATGTAGAAGAACCCATGGATCCGATTGATCCTCCTCCACATGAGCCTTCCTCTTCTAGGAAGAGGCCTTCATGGCTTAGGGGCCTAGTTGATGATGCTGAAGGACATGCTGCACCCCGAGGAACCTTTTGTGAAAGTAAGAAACTTAACAGGTATCAGGGATACCTGACCATCATGAGCACGATCATACAAAATGAACCTTCATCATTCTCAGATGTCATCTAGCATTAACTATGGAAGGATGCTATGACCATAGAATATGAGTCTATTATGGAGAATGATGTCTGGGAAGTAGTTCCCAGACCCTGGACAAGACAATTGTTACTTTAAAATGGCTTTATAAGATAAAGCATGCAGCAAATGGAAGTATGGAAAAATATAAGGTTCATTTTGTTGCTCGTGGTTTATCCCAGAAGGGAGGTATAGACTATGATATTTGCACCTGTTGCCAGATATACGACCATCCGCTTGATCATAGCCCTTGTGGCTTCACAAGGATGGAACCTACATCAGATGGATGTTAAGACCGCGTTCTTGCATGGTTCTATCAAAGAAGAGGTCTATGTGGAGCAACCTGAAGGATTTGAGATTTATGATTGAAAATCTCATGTATGCAGGTTGAAGAAGGCTCTCTATGGGCTGAAGCAAGCACCCCGAGCATGGTATGAGAGGATCGATAACTACTTGATGAAGCTGGGATTCACTAGGAGTGAAGCTGATCCTAACCTTTACTTTAAGGTTGAAGATGACAAGCCTCTCATACTGGTGTTGTATGTGGATGACCTCTTTCTAACAGGTGTAAACCCTCTCATTCACAAATGTAAGAGGGATATGGCTTCTGAATTTGAAATGAAGGACCAAGGACTTGAAGTGTGGCAGAAGCCAAGGGAAATTTTCCTATCTCAAAGAAAATATGTGGTAAATATATTGGAAAGATTTGGTAAGATGGACTGCAAGCCTGTGACTACCTCGAGGATCTTAACTTTTAGAAGTTATATGGTAGTGATGTCGGACCAGATTTGGGAAATGCCTCTGAGTTTCATAAACTCATTCACATTGATGTTCTTGGTGAACCTCCGTCCGAACATATTTTTTGCAGTTAGCATTGTGAGCTCATATTTGGTTGAGCCTCACTGGATTGATGCCAGGAATCTTCTGAGATGTCTTCAGGACACAATCTCTCATGGATTAAGATACACTGCCGGAGATGTGAGACTACTTGGATATACTGATGTTGATTGGGCAGGCAGTGTGGTGGATCGTAAGAGCACTTCCGGGTGCTGTTTCACCTTGGGATCTGCTTCGATATCCTGGATGAGCAGGAAGCAGAAGTCGGTGGCTTTGAGCACCGTCGAAGCAGGATATATTGTTGCTAGCATAACCTCGTGTGAGGTAGTCTGGTTGCGAAAGCTCTTCAGAGAGCTGTTTGGATTTACATTGGATACCACTATGATTCTCTATAACAACCAGAGGTGGGATTTGATTATTGAGGAATCCCGTATTCGTCGATTGCTCCAGCAGATAGACATCATCTTGGATATGGTAAGTTGATGATCAAGGAGGCTCCATCGCATTAAGATGATGTACAGGTTGATAGACCTTGTCAAAGCCCCGAGGAAAGATCTAATCTGTGATTTTCCAAAACGAATTGGAGTCGGTAAGAAACCATTGTACAAGGGTCCTGCATGTTGCATACATTGAGCTCTGGGAGCTCTAAGGGCTTGCGGTTATTACTGGAGCAACATACGACCACAGGGTGACTCACCCTGCCCTGGTAGTGCACACTGGAACAAGATGATTCGCTCTCTTGTGGGACAAGATGATTCGCTCTCTTGTGGAACAGGATGATTCACTCTCCTGTGTAGCAGGATGATTAGTTCTCCTGTGAGGCCTGGATTGATGTGTTCTCCATGGCGATTGTAGCAGGATTGATGTGTTCTCCTGTGAGGCCTGTATTGATGTGTTCTCCATGGCAATTGTAGCAGGATTGATGTGTTCTCCTGTGAGGCCTGGATTGATGTGTTCTCCATGGAAATTGTAGCAGGATTGATGTGTTCTCATGTGAGGACAGGATTGATTATTTCTCCTGTCGAGGCATCCTACCCATGCAGTTTAGGACTCATGGGAAGTACCTCTCATCTGATCAATGAGCAGGGAAATGAAGTTAGGGACCATAGTAGTATCGATGGACGCATCGTTGTAACTACCGTACTCCCTACGCTAGGATGACCTCCATTGATCTGGGATCAATGATACTGGTCTGGGACCAGTGGTAGGAGTTGTACCATACTATGACGCTGACTTCGGGTCGGTTGAGACTGGTCTGGGATCAGTGGTACATACTCTGAGACTGACTTTGAGTCAGTGGAGGATGATATTGGTCTGGGACCATTGGAGTTGTACTCACTATGACGCTGAATTTGGGTTGGTTGAGACTGGTCTGGGACCAGTGGTACATACTCTGAGACTGACTTTGAGCCAGTATGATACATCCTCGATCATTTCTTCTTCTTCATAATTCGAGCAAAAGCAGAGTAGAACAGAACAATGCAAGAGCAAAGTAGAACAGAACAAAACAGTACAAATTAGTGCAGGGTAGAACAAGACAAAGCAGAACAGGAAAAATAGAGCAGAGCAGGGCAAGGGTCAGGCTGTACAAGGCAGTGCATTTGATGGATGAATAGTAACGACCGATATATAGATTGCAGATGAAGTTCTCCATGGTTGAGAGGGAGTGTTAAAATTGGAAACCAGGGAAAAACTTCATGTGGGCCATCTCATTCATGGCTAATAATATTTTTATTAGATTCCTCTCGTCGAGAGGTGTAGGATTGATATAAAGATCATCCAATTCCGATAAGTATTCATGGAGATATGAATTTATTTTGATTATGGAATTATTATCAAGCCGACCTACAACTCATGTAGGCTCAGAAGCCCAACAGTCGCATCTATTCACCCACCAACATTGTGTATAAATATAAGAGGACTTTTCCTCATTTGGACTCACTCATCTCATAACATCTCTCTCTCTCTACTGTGCAGATATGAGTCTCTTCTCTACTGCGCTGAAATGGGTCTCTCTCTCTCACACATGTGAAGCCGGAAGCTGTTGAATTTGAAGCTATAACTGCAGAAGTAAAGATTGACTTGCGTGGCCTAGAAGATCTCCTCTTTGGAACTACGCTGTAGGTTCATCTGAACCTCCTTTGAAAGCCGCAACTTTTGGTGGTGGAATGAAGTCAATCCGATGAATGGTTTGCAAGATATCGACTGCCCTAGTTTGAAGCCGGAAACTGCTGAAACTGAAGCTGCAACTGCAGAAGTAAAGATTGACTTGCGTGGCCTAGAATATCTCCTCTTTGGAACTGTGCTATAGGTTCATCTGAACCTCCTTTGAAATCCGCAACTTTTGGTGGTGGAATGAAGTCAATCCGACGAACGGTTTGTAAGATATCGACTGCCCTAGTTTGAAGCCGGAAACTGCTGAAACTGAAGCTGCAACTGCAGAAGTAAAGATTGACTTGCGTGGCCTAGAAGATCTCCTCATCTGAATTGCGGTGTAGGTTCATATGAACCTCCTCTGGAAGTTGAAACTTTTGGTGGTGGAATGAAGTCAATCCGACTGTCGGTTTGTGAGATATGGTCTGCCCTAGTTTGATAATGAAGCCGCTAATGCTGATGCTACTGATCTAGGGGTTGCTACTGCTGATATGAATCAGATTTATTGTACTATTTCTCTCTGCTGAATTATTGAAGATAAAAGAAGATTTGATCAAAGGGTTTCCCCACACATTGTGGGGTTTGTCCCTGGCTAGCCGCCACATCTTGTGTCTCTTGTCTTGGCTTGTTTTCTGTCGATCGTTTAATGTTCTATCTGCACTTTACTTTATGTACATGTGATTGCTAATCGGTGGAATATAATAAGAAAAAGAAGTAAACTGTTATAAGCATAGAACATACCATAACTTAACATGCTTCGAATGATAATGTCCCATATGTGGGAAATATTGATATTCCCTATGAGAGTGTGGGGGCTGGTCTTTTCAAATATTATACTTTAACAGGAATTTTTTCTCTCCCACCTCCACATGTCACCTCGATCAACATTATCTCAATCTCAATTGATCCATGGATAATTCCTACTCCAGATCAGGTTAGTTCTTTCAGTGATGCTATGTCATTAAGTCCTTTAGAACAAGCTTATCAAGAAGTTATTTTGGCTTCAAAGGCTGCTTCTGAAAGTCATACTATTCTTAGTATGCAACTGGAAACATATTCGCAATCTCCTTGGCTTGGTTCTTGGGATTATTCGGATCCCTTGAACAAGATATTTCCCACCGATGAGAGTATTGTTGAGGTTGTCTCTTCATGAAACTACTTGGAATGATGCTCATCATCGTTCCTCATTTCTTCCAAGTCTAAGTGAGATTTCTTCATGTGTTTCTCATAACCCAACGCATCCACTTCAAACACCTGTTTTGGTGCACGAAGTTCTATCTGAAGGTAATTTGGAAACCATTACTGCAACCATGCCAATCGACATTTCCATTAAACCTAGGATTGTCGAGAATATCCATATTAGGATTTCTAGTTCTCCAGAAGAGATCAGGGTTTACACTGACCTTTTTAAAGAGTTTCGTGATGTCTTCGCTTAGTTGTATGAGGAAATGCTTGGTATCGATCGAGATTTAGTTGTGCAAGAAATACCCACCTATCCTAATGTGAAGCTCGTTCGCCAATGACTCCGTCTAGTGCATCCTAGAAAGACCACTGCTATTAAGGGAGAAGTTGAAAAACTTCTAAAGGATGGTTTTAGTTATCCTATCCCATTGACAAACTGGGTTTCTAATATTGTACCCGTCACTAAAAAGCAGGGAACAATTTGAGTTTGTGTTGATTTCCATGATATCAATCGTGCGTGACTTAAAGAGAATTATCCCACTCCCTTTATTGATCAGATCATTGAGGAGTGCACTTTGAGTGAGATCTTTTCTTTTATGGATGATTTTTCTGGTTATAACTAGATTAACATATTACCTGTTGATCAACACAAGACTTCTTTCATATGTCCATGGGGGACTTTTTCTTATAAAAATCTCCCTTTCGGTGTCAAAAATGCTAGTGCTACCTTCCAGAGAGCGATGTCACATACCTTTCACGATATTAAACACATCATTTAGCCTTATTTAGATGACTTACCAGCTCATTCTGTTAAGCGTCGCAACCATCCAGATCACCTTAGAGCAATTTTTTTACGTTGTGGACACTATAATATCCATCTCAATCCGCATAAATGTGTCTTCTGTGTTGAATATGGTTGGCTCTTGGATTTTTTTGTTTCCAAAGAAGGCATTTGAATAGATCCTTTGAACATTAAGGCTATTGTAAATCTACCCCCTCCTTCATCGCTGCACCAATTACAAAGTTTGCAAGGGAAGGGCAATTTTCTTCTTCGCTTCGTCCCTAATTATGTTGAGCTTGCCAAGGGATTTACTCACTTACTTAATAAAGAGATCCCTTTCATTTGGGATGAAATTTCCCAACAATATTTCGATGCTCTAAAGCAAACACTCATTTGTGCTCCTTTATTGCATCCCCTCGATTACCACCGTGATTATTTCTTGTACTTGGACGTGACTGACAGTACCATTGCCATGTTACTAGTCTAGGACTATGATGATGGAAATGAAAACGTGATTTAATATTTGAGTCAAAATCATATTGACACAGAAACTCGATATGCCCATGTCGAGAAGATTGTCTTGGCAGTAGTCCATGCTGTCCAACTATTTCACCATTATATTCTTCTATGGAAGACCATGGTGATTTATGAATGTAACTCGATGAATTATATTCTGACCTGTCAGTTGCTTGGGGGAAAATATTCTAAATGGATTGTTATCCTAAAAGAGTTTGATTTGGATTTTATTGCCACCAAATCAAATAAGTGACTAGTTTTTTCCAAATTGATCTGTGCCTTTCCTTTTGCAAACACCTCCACTGATTTTACTGAGCAAATTCCTGATGAAACTTTGTTTCTCATCAGTACTCTTGACCCATGGTACAGATATATCATTATTTATCTTCAGACCTAGATTTTTCGATCTGAGTTGTATCGATCTAACCGATGTCGCATCCGACATCAGTCTCAACCTTATCGGATTATTGGTGATAAGTTGTACCGAGTCGGTGTTGATTATGTTCTTCTAGATGTTTAACACTTGAAGAGGCTGAACGAGTCCTAAATGACTACCACTCCGGAGCATGTGGTGGGGATATGTTAGGTTATGCCACTACTAAGAATATCCTTCATGACGATTATTTTTGTCTTTCTATCTTCAAGGATTTCATTTTGGAATTTCAAAAGTGCCATGAATGTCAGATTTATAATCACAAACAGTGTGCCCAACTAGCACCCTTACACCTAGTTGTTAGCATAGGCCCATTTGCTAAATGGGGAATCGATTTCATGACCTGTAACCATTGCTCACCCCGGGGGGGGTGGGAGGTGGGCATGGCTATATTATCTTCACTGTCAACTATTTTATTAAATGGGTTGAGGAGATGCCCACATATATTGTTGACGTACAACTGCTTCTTAGTTCCTCTTTAACCATGTCATAGCCCGTTTTTGGGTCCCTCAAGCCATTGTCACTAATCACGGATCCTATTTTCATCTGTACATGATGGCAGAGCTTACTACTCAATTGGGTCTTCGTCACGATAGATCAACTCCTTATTATCCACAAGCTAATGACCAAGTTGAACCAATTAATAAAGTCTTAGTTACTATGCTCCAACGTACCATTGGAAAGCATAAAAAAATACTGGCATCTCATGTTGTTTTCAACTCTGTGGGCTTATCGAACCTCGACTAAGACAACCACCTGGTTCAATCCATTCCACTTGGTATATGGTTTAGAGGAAACATTGCCTATCGAGAGCAGGATTCCTTTGTTGAAACTAGCTATCGAACTACTCCTCGATACCTTACCTGAAGAGGAACATTTACTTTATCTCGAGAGGCTTGATGAGACCCATCATATTGCTGTGATGGTTATCGAAGCACAAAAGAAACGAGTTAAAGCTCATTATGATCAAACACTTTCTCCACGAGTTTTCCCTGAAGGTGACTTGGTCTTGTTGTATGACCAAGCCAACGATAAGTTGGGAGCTAGGAAGTTCGAAGCTATGTGGCATGGGCCATACATTGTTAAACATGTCTTGTGAAAAAGAGGCTATGAGTTGGTTGACTACGAAGGAAATACATTAGCACAACCCCACAATGGGCTTTATCTAAAAAAGTATTATAGGTGATCATATGTGTAGATAGTTTTGTATTAGTGTGTGAATTCATTAGTGAGCATTTTGATTTTTTGGTTTGATTGTTTGCTTTCCAGACATGTTTCTTTTGCTTACCTTGTGTTCTACTCGGTTCACAAATGTTGTCAAACCATTATGTTGGTTTAGCTGATGGTGCTTCTCGTATCACACAGAACTTATCCTCTGCAGCTTGGGCACTCTTTGCCCCTAATGGAGAGTTGATCAATTTACAAGGTATTTTCCTAGGATGAACAACTAATAATATTTTTGAGTACAGTGCCATTATTGAACTGTTATCCGAAGTAGTTGCTCTTGGAATCCAAAATTTGGTTGCTAAGTTAGATTCTCAACTCGTTGTGCTACAATTAAATGGTCATTATTTAGTAAGAAATCCACAAATTTTTCACATGTATCAACATGTTCGATTACTGGAAAGGAATTTTGATTACATTACATATCAACACATTCCACAAAATTTGAATACATTAATAGATGCATTAGCAAATTATGTTTTAGATAGACATTTGCATCACTTATAAAAACCAAACACATCATCATGATATATGAACACATAAGTAGACAATAGAAACATGCCTATGTGTATATATATATATCGAGTCTGTCAAAGTTTGTTAAATCAAAATCTCAAAAAAGTGTTCTGAGACACATGGCTTTCAAAGCCTACAACAATGCAGATAAAACACAACTAGGAATAGGCTATTCTCCCATATGATGATCATGATAACATGAGACTTCTCCGATCACTCGGCCTAATAACCAACGCAGTGTCGTGGATACTCCTACTCTATGTCTCTGGTATCGCAGCGACACATCATCTATATTCGCGTACTCTAGAATCTCTCAAGTAATCACATCCAGATTTTGCTCCATCTCTACTATAGGATCTGCTTCTTCCTCATAAGGAGCGCCTTCCTCTACTGGGTGTGCTACTCGCCGAGCTATCAATGTTAGGTCCCTATAATACTAGTGATTCCCCCATTACTATTGCCAATGTATACCTTATTATTGTTATTGTGCCCCTATTGTCCCCATATTGTTATTAGTGTGCCCCATAGAAACCCACTATTATTATTATTGTGCCCTTATGTTATTACTGTTATGTCGACTTGATTATATTGTGACCCCTTAGACTCCTATATATAGAAGGGAGGTTTAGTCATTTGTATCATCCAAGAATTGTTCACTTGTGTAATGTAAAGAAGGTTTCACCCTCCAAGAGGCTAAATTGTAAGGCATTGATCTATCTTTTCCTATCTTTTTGTGAGCTAGTTTCCTAACATTTGGTATTAGAGCTCTGGATTCTAGGGTTTCGCTGCTCCAAACAGGTCATCGTGGCATTTTCACTATAATTTATTTATTTATTTATTTATTATTTATTATTTATTTATTTTTATTTTTATTTTTATTTTTTTAATTTTTAATTTTAATATTATTATTATTATTTTTTTAATCTTATTTTTATTTTTATTTTATTTATTGATTTTTAATTAATTTTTAATTTTAATTTTAATTTTATTATTATTATTATTTATTTTATTTTGTTTTTTTGCTATGTTTTAGAAGAAAAAAAAAACCCATTTGAGCCCAAATCGTTCTGAACTTCGGGACTGCATTTTAGAGCTTGTCTCGCTATATTTACAGAGATATGATTTGAGGAAGTTAGGGTTTTTGCAGACTCTCGAATTACATTCCAAATAGGTGACCTGGGGAAAATTGTCATAACTATTGTTCTGAGCATCATATTGAAATTTTGAAAGAAGTTTTAGAAAGAGGACAACCTGTAGTTTGCTGTATATCAGTTTCAGGTACCAAGGTCGAAACAATGACACGTGGAACTTCGTACAAGTTCGCGCTATTGAACTAGTCTATAATTAGGTCACCGTGGAAGATTTAGCATAACTCTTCCTTGGGGAATCCAATCTTGATTAGACTTGTGGGGTTAGAAAGAGGACTAAAAGGGCTACTGCTGGATGCAATTTCAGATATTTGAGATCCACAGTTACAGAGATACAACAGATTTAATATCGAGCTCTTACAAAGTGAAAAAAAGGTGTGTAGTTTTTTTTAAAATTTTGCGTAAGATTGGTTTGAAAAATTAGTTTGAAGGAATTCAAAGGGAATAATGAAGAATTATTAGCATTAATTGATGCCCTGAAGAAAGAAAATGGAAACACATAGTAAGAAACCTGAAAGCTCTAGCATGACTCGTGAAGAAGAGGGAGAAATGCAACATGATATATCAAAATTACAAGACCAAGTGCCCTTGTAATGCTTCAGGAAATGGAATTGGTGCTGTTTTAATGCAAGATGAAAGACCCATTTCTTTTGAAAGTCATCCAATGAAAGGAAAGTATTTACAGAAAGCTATTTATGAGAAGGAAATGTTGGCAATACTACATGCACTTAAGAAATGGCGACCCTACCTAATGGGAAGACACTCCAAGGTAAAAATGGATCATGATAGTATTAAATACTTTTTAGAACAAATATTATCCTCTAAAGAGAAACAAAAATGGGTCACAAATATGTTGGGTTATGAATTTGAAATCATCTACAAAAAAGGGAAGCAAACTGTTGTGGCAGATGCACTCTCAAGAAAGGATGAGGATGTGGAAGCATTGTTGTGCGCCATTTCTATTATCCAACCAGATTGGATAAATTAAGTAAGGGATGAATGGAAGAATGATGAAGAAGTGTGGACACTCATTCAAGAGATACAACAAGATCCCAGTACATCTGATACATTTAGCTGGAAAAATGATTCGTTATGGTACAAAGATCACTTATACCTATGTAAGAATTCCCAACTCAAACAAAGGTTCTTATGGAATTGCACACTTCTCCCTTGGGAGGGCACTCAGGATTTTTAAAAACTTACCACGGGGTTAAGAAGGAATTTTTTTGGGATGGCCTTAAATCAGATATTCAAAAGTTTGTGGCGGAATGTTTGGTTTGCCAACAAGATAAAGTTGCAACAATTAAGATCCCAGGTCTATTACAACCTTTATCCATTCCAAGCCAACGTTGGGAGGAGGTTTCAATGGATTTTATCACAGGTTTACCCAAGTCCGAAGGAAAGAGTGTCATCGTGGTGGTAGTTGACAGACTTACCAAGTATGCACACTTTTGTGCATTATCACATCCATTTAAAGCCAATACAGTTTCTACTGCATTTATGGAAACAATTCAAAAGCTACATGGAAACCCAAATGTTATTGTAAGCGACAGAGATCCCATTTTCACTAGAAATTTTTGGACAAAATTATTTTCTTGTCTCGGTACTCAGTTAGCTCATAGTTCATCTTATCATCCTCAATCTGATGGGCAAACTGAGATAGTAAAAAAACGTTTGGAAGGATATATTCATTGCTTTGTATATGATAAATAGACACAATGGTTCAAATGGTTTCCTCTGGCTGAATGGTGGTATAACACTTCCTTCCATACTGCAGCAAAAATGACCCTATTTATGGAACTTTATGGATATCATCCACCATCCATCACATCATATTTAAGAGAAAATACTAAGGTTCAAGTAGTGGAACATCACATTGAGCATCAACAACAAGTTCTCCAACTCTTAAAGGATAACCTCACGTTGGTACAGAATGGAATGAAACAATAGGCAAATCAACATCGTAGCGAAAGAAGTTTTGATGTAGGTGACTGGGTATTCCTACGCCTACAACCATATAAATAAATGTCCCTCAAGCAAGCTAAGAAGGATAATAAATCATCACCAAAGTATTATGGTCCGTACAAGGTGTTGCAAAAGATTGGTACTATGGCATACAAATTGGAGCTTCCTACAGCTTCCCGAGTGCACCCAATTTTCCATGTTTCATATTTAAAGAAGGTTATAGGTGACAAGCTCCTAGTTCAAACAATATTATTAGAACTTGACAAGGAGGGAAAAATCATATTGGAACCAGAAGCAGTCACATAAACAAGAACTTGACAGCTATGAAATCGATCAATTTCGGAGTATCTCATCAAGTGGAAGAACTTATCTGCTGAAGATTCCACATGGGAGGATGAGAATTCTATACAAAAGCATCTAGAACTACTCAAGCATTGAGGACAACACTTTTTGGAAGGAGAGGGGCATGTTAGGTCCCTTTAATACTAGTGATTCCCCCATTACTATTGTCATTGTATACCTTGTTGTTATTATTGTGCCCCTATTGTCCCCATATTGTTATTAGTGTGCCCCATAGAAACCCACTACTGTTATTATTGTGTCCTTATGTTATTACTGTTATGTCGGCTTGATTATATTGTGACCCCTTAGACTCCTATATATAGAAGGGAGGTTTAGTCATTTGTATCATCCAAGAATTGTTCATTTGTGTAATGTAAAGGAGGTTTCCCCCTCAAAGAGACTAAATTCTAAGGCGTTGATCTATCTTTTTTGTCTTTTTGTGAGTTGGTTTCCTAACAATCAGGGACATCTCGAGAGGTCTTTGCGGTCCCACATCTGCAAAATTATCATATTTAAACTCTCAAATTCACTTAAAAAAATTCATAAAACTTGAAAAATTCCAAAAAACAAGTTTTTACCTGCATTGGTCCACTGTGCACCAAGTGGTAGAGGAAGATTTGGGTCTCCTTTGAAGTCTATGCCCACGTAGGCATAGTCATCCATGATGATTAGCTGTTGGCCTAGCCAACCAAAGAACGATGGAGGGAAATGCATCTGTTGACCTCCTCCCCCTTGAGGCATGATATCACTCCATCTGAGCAACCTCGAATCTCGTGGAGATGGATCATCCAACTCTACCCATTGGTATCGAAATAGGTGCACATGCTCCAAGAAGAATGTGACTAGAATCGATCCAAACCCAAACTACTTCAAGTGTCTTATCTTACACTTGGTCAGCGGTCTTTTCATGTTGACTAGCAATCCTTCACACTAGTTGAATACTGTTAGAGTTAGTCAGTCCAATACATATTGGAATTCTGATTTTTTTGCCTCATGCAACGCCTGAGCCCCAGCTATATGGGCCATGGTCTGTAGAATCGTCCTTAAGGGAAGGTTTTCGATGGTTTCTATCTTTACCTTTCTGCTCATGGTTGTTTATGCACCGGGGAAATGCCTTCTGATCAAGGTATTGGTGCTTTCCCCTCCATTACGAGCTCCAAAGAGTTGGACCCTCTCCCCTCTCTTGGACAATCCAGTGATGAAGTATATGTCAGCTACTTCTAATTTCAGTTCTTGATCTCCAATGATGAAGATATCATGACCAACATCCCATAATCCAATAAGATATTATAACAGCTCATTCTGAGCTTTGAGTCCCGGGGTTCAAAATAATTTAAGTAACCCACAGGCCCTCAAAGTGTTACCGCATTCATCGGTCTGGGAAACTTGGTGGTCTTATGCCCCATGGCCTCTCTCTTTCCATTTGATGGCCATGGTCATCAAAATCTCCTACAAATGACACATAAACAACATTTAAAAGCTTTTCAATGGAGTAAATTATGGAAAAACCGATTTAAAAAGAGGATTTCTCATTTTATTTTTTCACTCTGCGCCCAACACGACTATTAGAATTATTTTAACGCTGGCAGCGTGAGGGCCTTTTAGGCTAAGGGGTGATCAGCGTGGATTTGATGATCAGACTCGTGTTGATCGCTCGCGATTATAAAAATGGAAAATCCTCCTTCTACACAACCAAAACTCGTATGAAATGGCATAAAAAAGGTATGGAAAATAAGAGAAAAGGAATATCTCTTACCTACAGTTGACGGTTCACGAAATGGTGTCATGGATCTCCCACATCGCTTGCCTGAAGAATCATGGAAAATAAGGTAAAATGCACTTTCCAAATTGCTCAAGGTGAAATGGTAAAATGTTTTTTTTTTCATTTTGTCTATTTATAAGTTTTTAAATACTTTTTACCAATATTTTATTATCTTTCTCGATACTAGTGATGTGTGGTTGTCTTTGTGAAGTTATAGGATATTTTGGTGGTAATAATGATCATTCTTGACTGATTCAAATGAGTTTTGTTTTATCTCTTTTTCAGATTCGTTAAAAATAAAGGAAAAAGGAACCCCCCTAGAGTCATCTTTAAGCTCTTTTCTAACTCTCTAAAGATAAAAAGATTGACGAGTACTTGTCTTTTTGAACTCATTAAATTAAATGAATTGACATCATCTCAGTATACGTTTACCCATTTTTCGGGTTGAGATTATCTATTTACTAAAAAGGAACACCTTGGTCGACATGGTCAAGAGGTTCTCTCAAATATTGCTTTCTACCTTTTCGAGTTCGAGAGACAAATTACAAAAAGGGACTAGATGGAGTTTTCTTTTTTGTTTCTTTTGTAAACTCTCTAAATATGAAAAAGATACCGAGTTACTCTTCCATCGGACTCATAAAAATTAAATGATGAAAGATTTATCATCGTGACAAGACCGAGTTTCTCCTTCCTAGGATTCGTAAAACTTACTAGGATGGATTCATTCAAGGAATGAACTTATACGATAAGCATATGCTATCCCCTTCAAGCTTATGATTAAAAATAATTGGGGTACTCACTAGAAATAGTGGGGCAACAATGAAAGTGAAACATCTCTTGTATAGGCAGCATGTTGCTCTTGAACATGACACTCATCTGTTTCTCGTGTTGGGTTTGGGATATCCGCATTCAATCACTTGTCTTTCTCAGTTTGGGTGATCCATTTTGCCTCTCATTTGACTATTCCATTTTGTCATCATGACCCTTAATCTTCTGTTGAGTCAAATGCTGCCACACTCTGGATTCATGTTGCCGACATGTTCAAGAGAAGTCCTATCTGTAGTTTACTACCCATACATTATATGAAATTTTTCCACAGTCTTGGATCATACTCCTTTATGCCACTTTTTTCCTTGTTTCGTGTCGATGATGAGGGAATCCATATGACCCTCCTTTGATAAGTCATTTCCTGCCTACTTCAGCTCATTATCTTGGAGGATTACTTAGAAACTCCCTTTCAGTATCTTAGAGCTTGCACACCTTAATGGAAAGTTCTTTGCATTTGACAACATGTTTTCGTCACTGGCCTTCGATCGGACGATTCCTCGAGTGTTCAACTTCAGCTTCATTTTCACATTCACGAATTGTACTTTCATACCTTGAGAGCCATTTACATTATTGGTGGTTTCTCTCGTGCCTGTTAACAGTTCACATCATTGACCAATAATCAGGTGGTTTTCTAGCATGTTCAACTTCGACACATTCATTCACATTAGAATTCGTACTTTGATCGGGTTGAGATGGAGTGCAAGACCTTGAGTTTTGTTTGATAGAACGCAGGTTGCGAGGAGTTATGTATCATTCACGATTGTATACATGTTTCTTCTATACGGATGGCCGTGACCATATTGTGGGACCTTATATATATGATGATGATGATCCTTCTATATCAGGTGGCTGCATCCATACCATGGATCTTATATTTTCAGATGATCCTTTTCATTTAGATAGCTGCGCCCATACCGTGGATATTTTCACATGGTCCTTTCTATCTGGATGTTTGCATCCATATCACAGATTCATGTTTTGATATATATGACAGAGATATCAGATATGTATATGTATATGCATCCTTGATTTACAGGTCTCCTGACTGTGTTTGTTCTTGTCCTTGCAAAAGCTTGTAAAGCATTTCAGCTATCACTCCCTATTCAACCTTCATTATTTAGGGGACATTTGTTACACAATATTTTGTCACACCTCCTCAAATTCCCTGTGATATACCCTAGAGTTCCCAAAAATTGACAACTCTGTAATGTAACCATCCTGATATGCAGTCCAGATCCTCCCTAAAGAACTAATGAAAACATGCCTTGAGCCTTCCTTTAGGAGATGCACTCAAAACCCTAATTTCAGGATCAACACGACTGTGACACTGCCTACTTGTGTTGATGGTGGGTTGCACCATACTAGCCTCGTGCTGCCAGTGTGGATTTGACTTGGATATTCGCGTTGATCCCTAAAAGGTAAGTTTTCCCAAAGATGACAAGAAGCTTTGTGATCTAGAGGCTTCGAGAATGATAAGTTGGATGTTGTTCGTTGTGGATGTGGTCGAATTCTCCCAATATTACCCTTTTATCTTATCCCTATGAGCTTCCTCCTTGAGATGAGGACCTTCCCCTATCTTTTGTGAGATCCTAACTCCCTGTCCCTACCTATATATTCATCCTCTTCCATTTCCAAATGGTTGGTCTCTGATTATTTGCACCCTTATGCTGAGATAGTGCCTACATGCTATTCATTTTGGCTCGGAGAAGGAGTGCTTGGAGAGATTGAGCCTTGACTTGGACATTCACTGAAGGAGGGATACTAACATCAAGGCCTAGGTTGTATGCTTCCTCTATTGTTTATTAATATATACAACTGTTGGTTCACTTTCCATAAATGCTTGTGTCAATGCTTCATTTATCTTAATTCTCCTTAATTTGTTAAGTGGATTACCTTCGATTATGCTTGTTGCACTTTTAATCTTTATTGTGTATTTTGTCTCTTGTGAAGATATTCAAATGCCATGATCAGCGAGGATTGAGCCCGAAGGAGCGAGTGATCAAGATCTTCAACAAAGGAGCGCATTATAGAATTAGAATGAGGTAGTTCTCTTTCCTATTCTTTCATTTTGATTGTAATTTAGGAAAGTGTCTTGTAGATTGTATCATTTGTTTCTAGACCCACTGATTGGGATAGAGGGATTATCTCTGTCCACAGAGAGGATTTACCTAGACAACAACTGCAAACAAGAAAAACACCATAGGGTGTTGATTTAGTTTGGGATTAACAATGATTTCATGGTTTAGCAAGAAGTAGACTTCAATGGCATTCAATTCAACAAACGATAAGTACATGGCTATGACGTTTATGAGTTATGAGGCTATTTGGATTTGTAAAATGTTCATAGGTTTGTTTGGTCTTGAGTTGGATTTGATATTGATTCATTATGACAATCAAAGTTGCATTAAGCTATTTGAAAACCTAGCGTTTCATGACAGGTCCAAGGATATAAATATCATGTATCACTTCGTTAGAGACAAGGTCTAGAGGGGAGCTCTGAATATTTAGTACGTATCCAAAAATGAGCAGGTTGTAGTATTCTCACCAAGCCCTTAGTGAAGAGAAAACTTGTTTTCTACAAAGATAAGATATGGATGATGCAAACTACCTTCCTCTCCATGAGGGAGCGTTGATGTTATTTTCTCGGATAGGTGTTTATGCATAGGCTCAATGTCTAGCATGCAAAGATGTCATATTGCCTCTTTAGGTTCTTTCTTGAGAGGAGTAAGTGAGACTAAGATTTATTTCTAAGTTTAACTTAAGAAAAGTGGATTAATTAATCAATATTGATTATTAAGCCTAGTTTCACAGGATACTTAATTAAATTATTAAAGTGAATTAAATCTAATCTCTATCATTGATCTTAAGTGAGGCTTAGGATCTAATCCTAGCTATTGATCATTGAGGATATTAAGGATAGGGATTTTGTTTAACAAAATTATGAAATAAGTCTAATGGAGAGGTGAAAGACACCTTGTGAATGAGAGAGCAATTTTCTCAAGGAGTGAGAGACTCAAGGATTAAAGAGAAATGAAAGGTGTGCAATAAGGAATTTTTAGGAGTGAAATTTAGGGAGGCCAAGGTTGTGGAGGAGGCTGAGTTTTTTGGAGAGAGAAACAAAGATTTTGGAGCAGGAAAAAACCATTGAAGAGAAGCCAAGCTTTTCCATATAGGCTTGCACAGAAGAGAGAAGTCGTGTTTCCTAGTGCATAAGGGGTCGTATAGGTGGAGGAGGATGTTGATTTTTGCAAGTGGAGGAGATGATATTTCCAAGGATGATTTTTCCAGTGAGGTCGAATTTTCAAAGGGCTAAATTTCTCTAGAGGCCAACATTTGTGTGGATAGAAATCCAATTTCCAATTGTGTTGTATTTTGTTTGGATTCTCTGTGGTCCAAGGCACTAATTTTCTAGATTTAATAAGTGGATGAGAATTTGTTTGGGAATAGTTTTTTGTTATTTCTATGGTTTATTCTCTCATTTTATTTCTGCTACAATTATTTCTAAAGATGAAAATACCAATGTGTTTATTTTCTAGCAGTTTTTTAGAATTTTATTGAGCAAAATAATTTTTGGGTATAAAATGATTATTGAACAAAAATAATCAAAATGATATTAAAAGTTAACACCATGTAACCACCTTGAAAATTGGTGTTTTGTATTTCAGACCCATCCCTCTATTAGTTGTCGAGTAGGTTGGTGGGGGCTAAAATCAGCTAAGACTTTTGATTTGTCTATCTTTATTAATATTCTATCAATTTTATAGTCATTATAGGTTTTCTAACTTCAATTCAAGAACACATTGATCGTGGATTAAAGAAGACACTCGTGGATCACTGCATATTTTTCATAGGAGAGGATATTGAGATCACTTGTATATACACCTACATGGTGGTATTCTTCATATTCTCTTATCTTAGCCTACAACATGCAATACAACCTCAATTTAGTGGAGGATATGGTTCCCTCGCTGTTCTTGAGAGACAATGTTTCCAAAACCACTTTCAAGATGTATTGTCCAAGTTGTCACTCTTGAATACTCTAATTCAAATCATTGTATGATATGGTTTTGAGGTGTGGGGCCCTAGGTTATTTGAGTTGGAATGGTATTCAACAAAGAGAGTATAGATCACCTTTTTTTTGCCGCATCATCAATTGCAAGTAGTCAGTTCCCCAACCCATCATTCTTATAAGCTTTGGAGCTTATCCATTTTTGTCTTGAGACAATCTTTGGCCTCATATCTCTTCTGGATCACATTCAAATCTAAAACAATACTACAAATGGAGAGGACCGATACCTATCCTTGGCCTAGTTCTCACCAGATTCCATTTCCTCCATCAATTTCGTGGCTCATTCTCAATGTTGGTACGCTAGTATCTAAAATATTCTAGCATATGTTGGCATTATGATTGACTGCCTCCCTTAAAGATATTCCCTAAATGCACTTGGTCACCTTCTACCTGGACAAAATGAGTTGAATATGATCATTAGAAAATAAATCTAGAAGAAATTTGTGAGGATCACTTGGATAAACCCCCGGTATGGGTTATCCCCAAAGATGACCTTCTATGCTAATAATTTCATGGTTATGAGAGATGGATTTATTATTCAACCTCATATATCTCACCATTGGATGAATTCTCTTGAAATACCCATGGCATAGTTTAGATTTGGGTCTCATAGAGTATGGATTGAGAGTGACCACCAAATTAGCTAATTAGACATGTTATGCTAGTTGTGTTGTCTCCAAAAGTTAGAGATTGAGGAACACTTTATCTTCTGTTGTCCAATTTATTATGAGATCCAAGGGTAGTTCCACTGTATTTTCTGTGAGATACAAACACTTGGTTGATTCTAGATACCCCAAATAGAGGTGCTTGACCTTATATATGCAAGGGGTTTTTTGTTTTTGCACTTCTGTCTTTCAGCCACATCCACCCCAAAGATCAACTTCCACTTGATAGATTACCTCCTTTTTTTTATGGTGCTCCCAATTTAGGGGAACAAGCAACGGATGGAGACAGAAGATTCTTTAAATAAGGACGCGGGGCTCCATTCTTGTCTAAGTGAGATCCCAATGGTACTCCCAAATCAGACCTCATTCTAATATTGAATTTAGTCGCATGTTGAGGCCTTTTAGACCTTAATGACATACCCTTCCTTCTAGACAATCACACAATATTTGTGCAAGCCCCTGGTCCCATTATTCTTCCAAACAAACATTTATGTTGATTTTTCTCCAGTTAGCCTCGTATGTTATGAGAGAGAGCTCTAGTGATCCAAGATCATCTCTTATGGATGGTACCATGCCAATGAGCCACTCATCTTGTACATCCTTCTCCTAGACTACCTCTTCATTATTTGGCCAACTCATTATTTGGAGTTGTCCATCTAGGGATTGATATTATTAATCTATTTTACTTCTAAATTTTTGTCTTATATAAGATCCACTTTAGTGCTCCCATTGTGTATTGTATCATTTTACCTATCACCGTCCGATTTACTTTGTAGTCATCAGTTGGACATTAATACATTTACCTTTATCTTTCTCTTTATTTGTGTTAGCAATGACATCCTCCAATTTTGTATGCATATTTCTTGTATCCCCACTTCATTGTTCCATCCCTAAGAAACAAATCAACAACAACTCAAACCTCTTCATTTATGCTCCCATGCTCTTGACTACTGCCATTTTCTTGATGACTGTCTTGGACATTTTGGCCAAACAATGTTGCCATATTCATGAAACGTTGAAGCATGTTTTCTACTTCTAGGGGAAGGAATACATTGAAAAGTGTGGAAGCGAATCATGCACTATTTATTCTTTCCCTCATATAAGACATTCCAACCCCAATACCATGTACATTTGATCTTGTGCCTTGTTCTCTTTGTTGGAAATGTAAGTAGTTTTGGTCTTCATAATTGTTGTTGTACTTATTTCAATATGTATCTTATGTAACAAACAAAAGAAGACAAGAAAAATTTATTATTTTAAAGCATGGGTGTCATGCTCGTTATTGATGGTCTTCTAGGTGAAAGCATGTTCTTCATGCCTCTAGGGATTGTTAGGTCATATGATTTATTATCGTGAGTCAAGAGATCCAAAGTCATGTTTATAAGACCCTTCTGGGAAAAATATATCTTGTAAAATAATTTATTTTGAGTCTAGAAGGTCTTGGAAACCTCCAAATTACAAGTCGGGACTGACAACTTCAAGTCGTCCTAAAGGAGGGAATTCGACCCCTTGGAAAGACTATATAAAGGAGCATATTCGACCTCATTTGGAACTCACTAAACCACGAGTTTGATATCTTAAGAAAATGTTCAATATAAGTATAAAAGAGGAAAGGAAGGAAGAACGAAGTTATATAAGGCAAAAAGTCAAGGATAAACTTGTTTTTGGGCTCTATCTCTCTCACACGTGCGAAGTTGTAGGGTTTTTATTGCAGCTACAAAGAAGGCCGAAACTGTAGGTCCACATTGCGAAAGAGCGAGTTGTAGTATTAAGCTCTTGGGAGAGAGACTATTCCATCCTTACGTCATTAACCTTGTGCTGACGGTGGTAGACCCACCAACATGTCAGGGGATCTCCCTGGTAAGAAGTCCCAACTAGACCTCAGACTGTTTGGTGTAGGAGTCCTAGTAGTGGGTCGCATGGTATCGCCTTGACCACAGTTGCGTGAAGAGGCAAGCAGGATGTCCTTGTTGGTAGCAAGGGTGTGACCAACGTAGTAAACCAAGGAAGGTGCATGAAGGGTTCTAACACATGGAAAGTGGAAGAAGTGTGCCCCTTGGGAACTTGTGGAAACACGCGGCTTGGAAGGGAACACACGAGCAAAGATACATCACAAGTTGGAAGGAAGGTGAACCAATGATCCAAAGTGATGGTTAAACCAACAACATATGTCAACAAGATTCATACATACATATATAGAAAGAGTCCATACATACATGCGTAAGCAAACAACTACATATATCATTAGAGTATCCAAGATAACATAAATACAATAGAACATATGCATGAAACGTGATGGCTCTATTATATTAAGAAAGTGAAATTTCCAATCATACATGCAACCATGACCAACCACTAGTTCCAATAGCGGAACGTTACAGTCACTGCCACTTGCTCCTCCAAAGAGATGTACTAGCTCTGAATTGTGGAGAAGCCAAGGCTCGTTACAATAAACTCAAAGCTTTCTCTAAGATACACCTATAGGAATCTTGGTGCCCAAAAGCCTGTACAATGAGTTATGAGGTTATATAAATAGCAAAGGGTGGAGTGACCCTTGACATTCCCCTTTGTGACTCTTAACCTACCCTCACGACTCTTCAACTACTTCATGACTGTTACATTCGAACATCGACACTTGGTCTTTCACTTTTACAAGATATTACATTACAATCTGCACATGTACCCATGTGAGACAAAATAGGCTTGAGCAAGCCATGCAAGACACTACTAAGACACGAACAACTGTGGGAAGACCAAATATTTGACATCCTCATGATGATCGATGGTGGCAAATTGATGCCAAGTTTGGTAGTCTGTGATGGTGTCTGCGTGCTTAATGGTGACATCCTGTTGAAAGTGAACTCTCATCTCCGTTGCATCTGGGTACACTAATCAGGAAACTTTGTCCAACTCATATGATAACTTATGCATCTTAGTCTTGAGTGCAGCTAGCCCAACAACATACTGATGCAAAGTGTCTACGCTGATCTCCAAGTCTACGGTGGTGACTACACACATCAACTTGTCAAAGTACATGTCCAACTCCGTTCAAACTTGGTTCTTTGACTTCGCCTCGGTGAGTGTGCCAATATATGGGATCACATGCACACACACAATGACATCCATGCTTCTGAACACTCATGCATGCAAAGCCTTCAAACTAGTGATGAGCTATGGGAGTTCCTCATAGTTCCGGATTTGACTACGGATGCGTGCCTTCAACTCTACCACCTTGGGCTTCACATCTTTGGCAAGTGAAATGGGGCTCCTTTGTACCTTATTATCCATGTCTTCATGTGGTAAATAGCAGTGTGCATATTTGACAAGATGCTTGATCTCCTATCACAACACTGCTGTCAACTGTTTATATGGACAACTGCTCTATGCATAGTGCCGAAGCTAGAATAGAACATTCACATGGTTGATTTGAGGGACGATACTTCATCCAGTATCTCTCTCTTCAATTCTCCTATGGCAGATGATGTAACCTATTCTCCTCCCTATTTGGACACTTGTAACTCCTTGGCCATGCGCTCGTTCTCTGCTATGAAGAATTGAACACTCAATTTGGTGGCCTCGGCATATTCTCTGGTAGCATTGGCCAATGCTGCTAGATGCTTGCGGACATCAGATATGATCACTCGTTCTTCAAACTCCATAGGATATGTGTGGACATACAGAGTAGGTACTCTGCACGATTGCATAACTATGTGTTGTGACTCGTCGAAAGATATGTTATGCATCTCTGCTTCCGAATTGTCTTCAAGATCTCTGTGTTTCCTCGATCGCTCGAGACTTGCTCTGCTTTCGAATTTGGTGAAGCCAGTGAGGTGACCTCTCGGTAATGAGGCATGAGGTCAATATCCTGTTCAGACTTTGGCTGCACCACATTTGTATCCATCTGCTCTAACATTTGTTCAATCTCTTGATCTAAGTCCTACTCCAATGACTTCTCACCCTCTTTGCTATGTGCTAGCTGATCGGATGAGTCTATAACCTGTATGGGTGCAGTTTCATAAATCTGTGCATGTTGCAGCTCCTGCTGTGTTTGTCCCTACTATGCTTCCTTCTCTCTTCTACGTAACTCCTGTTCTTCCCGGATTTGCTACTTCAACTCTTGCAACTCCTTTTCTGTTTCCTCCATCCTCCATTTATCTCTTTGCCTTTGCGCATTCCTCTTGTTGTGCTGTCACCTCTTAGCCTCAATCTCCAAAGTTGATTTCATCACGAGTGGATCTTCTTTGAACTTATGGCTTTGTTTTGCCTCTGCACTGTCGAGAACCTTTCTCTTGCATTTGTCATGTGCAAATCTGTTAGCCTCTGCTACTGTTGATGATGGTGCTCTATGAGATGCTACTTTGCTAACCATTCCACAGCTATGCCGACCAGTTCATTGAGCCTGGAGAAGCTGTGAAAATATCTCCATGGGTCTTCCTCAGGCCAATGACACGCCCCATGGATCCAAGGAAATTTCACTCTCACACAGTGGTCCTTTACAAAGCAATGCAGGTCATATGGATTGAAACTTTTGGTGCTGAAAGTGAATCTTTTGAACTCTTCCGTCTCGACATCAACATGCTTGAGATTTCATATCTCGTATAACCTGATCCACAAAGGAAGAGTGGGCCAAGGTGCCTTCTTCTTCCTGTGCAGTCTAGCTGACAACCTTGTTGAGATGTGATATGACACTTCTTGCATGACGAGCTTGTCCATGGAAAACTTCGGTAAAACATGCGGAGGCTTCTCTGTGCTGTACATCCATATGAAGGTGCCAAGGGGTGAGGCATACCAATCTACTATGTCGATAAATTCCTCCATCGTTGCTTGCGATATGCAGGGTGGATCCTGTTCAAATATCATTTTGTACATAGGGGGTGACAAAGTGGTCTTACAACTGTGTGATGATTCCGTGGAAGTTGCATTTGGAGAACAATCTGCAATAAGTGTGCACAGAGGTTTCCGAAGGTGTCCATGCCCACTTCAAACCTGGGAACTACTGACAGACACAGATTGCATCCAGAATATAAGAAGACATGTGTATCTCTACTTGCCAACCTTTGGGTGGATGTCGGGCTTCCGTTACCTGTTCCTTCAACTCGAGAGCCAACATGTCAGACCAATTGCATGGCCTTCCTTCCCTAGCTAGTTGGTCCAACACAATCACCCAACTCTACAGGAAGGTCTCTATGCTCTCTTGGCTGTATAAGTAGAATGTAAAGATGACCAAATTCTGATATGCCTTTCGCAGTATCTTCGTCTTGTAAACTAGACTGGGTGTTATCTTGAACTTGCCTGGCTCTTTCACCCAACTCTTCAAGATATCTCTGGAGTTTGCATTGCTGCGTGTGCTGAAGGGTTTCTCATTGTGATCACAAACTGTTGCTAGTGATACATCTCATGATAGTCCTTTACCCTGAAGGTATCAAGCTCTGTCCCGCTGAAACTTCTCAACATCATCTCTCAGGATGAGTGTGTGAGACAATCCAATGTATCATGTCCGTTCAAGGACACACGAGATACTTGCATGCAATTCGGTACAAGCCAGATTGGTGGATGTTGACATAGACCCTGTGGTCTTCCAGATCTTCCTCAAACGTGCCTAAGAATGTATTGTTGATGTCTTGACATTTCATCTTGATGTATCTATCTATGACCAACTTGGTGTCTTTGTAAACGAGTAGGCCCATAGACACTTGTTCATCTGCATCTCCAGTTTCACTTCCAATGGTGTCCTTTGACCCTGCTCACTTGGAGGCCATTGTACCTGTACTACTGAGACATGGATGAAAACCTGCTATACCTAGAGACATACCGACACTCATGGCAACAAATCTGTCAGTTTAAAGCGAAAACAAATCTGAGGACTGACATGTAACATACCTGAGTGACTGATAGTAAAGATTGCGTAATTTTCACTGGGAGGCTAGGAGACTGACTGCCAAAACTAGGCAATGCACAGTCCGGGCTGTCAAGAGGCTGACTAACTATTGGAACTGCACAACGCACAGTCCAACTTGCCTGTTGAGCGCTGAAACTGCGTAATGTGCAGTTTCAGTCAGCAAGGGTATGCATGCCCAGAGATTGCATTGCACAATTTTTTGGGTCAGTAGGGCACTACCTTCCAGAATTGTGCAATGCAAGCCTGGAGGTCAGTGCTAGCCAGGATTGCACAATTTCTAGAGGGAAGGCATAGCCTTCACTTCCAGAAATGCACATTTCTGTTTGGGTAAGGCAAGGTCTGGGCCAAGGTAGCCTAGACCCGCCTACAGGCGACTAAAAACATGAAGAGGTTTGAATGCATGGAGAGACTAAATGTAAGCAAGAGTGAATAATCATGCATGCAAACAGTGAATGTAGGATTCAAAAAATGGGAATGCATGCATGTGTGTGAAACGAGTCGCCGTAATGGCGACCGTTAGTGAAAAGCAGTGTCATGCATGCGATAGTAGTGAGATGTAAATAAAAACTGAAATGATGCTTCTACAAGCTAATATACATTAAAATCATAGTAGGAATTCAACAAAACCAAGCAAAAAACATTCATACAAAGCGAAATACAAAAAGCGACAAAAAAGCGGCAAATGACATGAAAAGAAGACTTACTTGGAAATAATTGAGCTGAATGTGCGGAAGACTCCTAGATGTGCTGTTGAATGTTAGAGCTCCAAGATCGATGTGAGGAATGAGCTCTGCAATGTCGAATAAATAAGTTTGAGACTTATGACGTTCATGCCACAAATCTAGGAAAAAGCAACACTTGGAGGGAAGTTTCTAAAACGATCTTTGCATGTAACCTCCAGTTGCTAAAAATAGATCCCTAAAATTTAGGGATGTTTTTTGCTATTTCAGGAAAAGAAACCCATGCATGAAACTTAGAATTGCTCCCGGAGGGAACTAGTCAACCTGAAGGCACATGCAATAGTTTGCAAGCTTGGGAAAGGGATTTGCGCAGTTTTTGGGTTGAGCAAGGTTGGCTTTCCCTCAGGCACTGCACAATTTCTGGGGTCAACAAGTCACTGCCTCCTAGAATTGCGTAATTTCTGGGCTGAAGCTTGGTTTCAGGCTGAATTGCGCAATTTTATGAGCGAGGGTTGCCTGGCTGGATTGTGCAATTTTGGAGCCCAACAAGATTGCGCAAGTTCTGGAGGGAAGGCTGGTTCCCCTTCAAAATTGCGAAATTTTCTGAGTGAACATCTCAGCTAGAAAATTACCAAAGTTTGAAATGACAACCTATGATTGGAGACAAGCAAGTTGACATGAACATGCTGGCAAGCCACTGCAACTCAGCTGAAGGATATGTACTTAATAGTGCAAGACATGCTGCTAAGGATAGTTGGTAGGGAGGCTCTAAAATAAAGGTAAGGAAAAATTTTGGAGGGTGGTTGTAGCTGCTACAACACTTGGCGACACACTGGTAGAACTCTAACTCTCTGAGCGAAACTTGTTTCATGAAAAGAAAGTCTAGCTCCTCTGGAAGTATTGTTTGGTTCTCTAATCATCTTGACTCCCACGCTAGCTTGATTGAAAGATGTAGCACTTGCCATGCTCTTGGTCAGTGGGCACACATTCCAGGCCAACTCAACATAGTTGTTTCGATTAGGATGAGGGGTATATTGGTACACAAGAATATGATAGGCAGAGTTTAAGTTTCATCCCTGGTGTAGCACCGCTGCCAGTAGGCCTGGACAGCACTCCGACGAAGTCATGCATGAACACAAGCATCGCTCCACTACTAGCGAGTTTGGACAGTACCCAGATGGAGTTACTTGAATCACCTCTCTGCGTAGGAAGCCTTTCTCTTCTTTTGCCTGATTTATTTTTCATTTTTCCAAAAAATTTCACATTTTTTATTTTGATTTTGATTTTTTTTCATTTTTCATAACTGTGCATAACACTTATTAATTTCATAGTTACAAGAGGGATCCTGAATTATTGAGAGCAGAAGAGGTTTTTCCTTCAGAGAAGTATTTTTATATACCTCTGACATACTTCTTAAGGTTTTCCCCCTCACCTTACTCTACTTGATTGAGCTGGAAAGGGTTAACCCAAAACAACCGACTAGAGTAGGTGATACTAGTTAGCGCACAACCATTGTGTTTTCATCAAGGTTCACTTCGAACACCATGTATTTTCCATTGGCATATCATGGAATGAAGATAACAAGTTCTACATACAGAGACAGGATGACAGATAACCAAGTATTTCTAACTGCACAAGTCCTCTTGCACTTTACCCTTGCTTGTTTCAAGAGTCGTACACGGTTTCATGCGAAACTAACCTACAAATGTAAACAAGCAAAGAAACAACTAAAAGAGCGAACGAAAGAAACAAAATGTGAAAGAAAAGCGAGTAAAAAAACAAGCAAGAAAGAAAACAAACACATAATCCAAGAAGGAAACATGCATGCAAGCAACAAGACAAGAAGCAAACAATACTCCTACTCTTAGGCTAACGGTGCATGGGCCTGATCACGTGAAGTGATATTTCCAATGCAGCCACCGGCGCATTGGTCGACCCATGTTGGTGAAGGCATGGTTCGCGAACACTGCAGTCACGCAAACCAATGAACATGAAAGATATAACAATGAAGACAAACACACTCTGATTTTGAATGCGTCCACATAAAGAAGTGAGTGAAAGAACATGACATGCGATCCATGGACTTACCACGGGGTTGTGATACACTGCATGCAAATGTTAGGAATATGCATTCTCTTGACTGTGATATCAAACAAATGAGTGAAAAAAAGACCACTTGCATCGCACAAGTGTGCTTACTGTGTAAGATTCCTCCACTGCATGAGCAATCAGATCATGTAGTTCAGGTGGAGGATGTGAAATCTCTTTGGGGGTTTGATCTTCAATGCATACATATGACTGATGAGGAGCCTTGGGTTTTTCAACAATTTCTTGATCAGAAGTGAAACCAACCTCAGGGCATCGAGGGCCTGACATAACCATCAGCTCGGGTTGAAGTTCCTCAACTGTTTGCGGGGTTTCGACTTAGTCAAAAAGATATATCATCATAAACATGTGGCTTTGAAAAATCAACAGTGATAGAATCATCATCGTGATTGAATATAGGAGTAAATGGGTCATGATAGCTATGATCAGAAAAATCAATGATTTCATCGGCATCCTCATGATCAGATAAATCAAACAGAGGGGTAGATGAGAAGCAAGAATGTTCACCCTCTATGTTTCCGGAAAAAGCAGATGAAAAATCAAGTGGATTTTTAATGAATAATTTGTCCTCTCTGTGGACGAATGATGAGCTAACATCCGGTGTGTTCTGCGAATGATCAACAATGGGTGCATCCATTAGTGGATTTACACAAGGAAAAACAGAGATGGCGAAATCACTAAATATGTCAGGGAAAAGCAGAGGAGGCGCAAATAGAAGGAGATTATCCTTCACCACAAGTTGATGTTCAAGTTCCCAGTCATACTCATCATGAATGAAAACATAGGTTGGTTGTGCAACACTAACTCTGTCGATAGATTGATCCTCGTTCACAACAAGGGTAGAGTTCAGAACGAAAGAAGTCAAGACAATGGAATCAAGAGGATTAGTAGAACACGAAGACGAAGGCTGAGGTAACAAAGGCACGTGACAACCCATGGGCTTTCCAACCAAATCTATACGAAAATTGAGAGAAGTGATGTTGGGGGGATGTGACAGTTGAACATATGTGTGTGCATGTTCTCCCTCATCACTCTGCGGTGGTGGAGTTGTTTAATGAGGGAAAGGCAGATAGTCACCTGTGACAGCGACCATGTCCATCTGTGATTGCGTAGATCCATCACCGAAGTATGATGAGCGGGGTTTGAAATTCAACTTCATCTTGGGATTGACTGATTTGTTAAGATAATATTCGAATCTATCCCAAAGATATTGAAACTTCATCTTGCTTTTTAGAGCTTCAAACTACAATACACGAAAGCACTGCCAAAAATCCATAGGCGATTCTTACGAAGTCTTTCGTTGTTTTAACAATTTTTTTCAAGAGGTTCCAGATAAAAATGATGGAATGTAGATTCAATGAGATCATAAAACTGCTCAAGTGAGTGTACACTGCTGGGTGGCAGGCTGCTGCACCATCATTGTGGGGATTCACGAAGTGTGTGTGAAAGCAACAAGCTGACCTCTTCTACATAGAACTCATTTGCATCATCAAGAAATGCAAATAAATCTTGTAAGTACTCATGCCAAGCCACTTTGCCTTCACCATCATACGTGAATTCCGACAAGAGATTAAAAAACTCCCTCGTGATGTCGAGATTTTTGACATTAGGGAAACATTGCGAAGTGATGAGTCTAACAGTATCCATGACGGATATGAAAAGATTCAAAAAAGGATGAGAGGACACAAATTGTCATCTAGCTCTCCTTCTAACGCTAGAAATGTTGAGGGTGCTGGACCCGCCAACATGTCGGGGGATCTCCCCAGTAAGAATTCCCAACTAGACCTCAGACCATTTGGTGTAGGAGTCCCAACAGTGGGTCGTATGGTATCGCCTTAACTGCGATTGCTCGCAGAGGCAAGTAGGATGTCCTTGTTGGTAGTAAGGGTGTGACCGACCCAACAAGCCAAGCAAGGTGCATGAACGGTTCTAACACACAAAAAGTGGAATAAGTGCGCCCCTTGGAAGCCTATGGAAACACGTGGCTTGGAAGGGAAAACACGAGCAAAGATACATCACAAGCTGGAAGGAAGGTGAACCAATGATCCAAAGTGATGGTTAAACCAAAAACACATCTCAATAAGATTCATACATACATATATAGAAAAAGTCCATACATACATGCGTAAGCAAACAACTACATATACCATTAGAGTAACAAAGATAACTAAAATACAACAAGAACATATGCATGAAACATGTCAGCTCTGTTATATTAAGAAAGTGAAAGTTTCAATCATACATGCAACCATGATCAACCACTAGTCCCAACAGTGGAACGTTATAGTCACTGCCGCCTGCTCCTCCAAAGATATGTACTAGCTCTGCACTGTGAAGAAGCCAAGGCTCGTTACAATACACTCCAAGCTTTCCCTAAGATATGCCTATAAGAAGCTTGGCTCCCGAAAGCTTGTACAATGAGTTATGAGGTTATATAAATAACAAAGGGTGGAGTGACCCTTGACATTCCCCTTTGTGACTCTTCATCTACCCTCATGACTCTTCAACTACTACATGAATATTACATTTGACCATCGACACTTGGTCTTTCACTTTTACAAGATGTTACATTACAATCTGCAAATGTACCCATGTGAGACAAAATAGGCTTGAGCAAGCTATGCAAGACAATACTAAGACTCGAACAACTGTGGGAAAACCAACTCTTCGATATCTTCATGATGATCGACGGTGGCAAACTCATGCCAAGCTTGGTAGTTTGTGATGGTGTCCACGTGCTCAATGGTGACATCCTACTGAAAGCGAACTCTCTATTCCGTTGCATCCTGATACACTAATTTGGCACCTCTGTCCAACTCGTATGATAATGTGTGCATCATAGTCTTGAGTGGATCCGGACGAACAACATACTGATGCATAGTGTGTGCGTTGATCTCCAAGTCTATGCTGGTGGATACACGCATCCACTCATCAAAGTACATGTCCAGCTCCATTTAGACTTGGTTCTTTGACTTTGCCTCGATGAGTGTGCCAATAGATGGGATCGCATGTGTGCGCACAATGACATTCATGCTTTTGAATGCTCGTGCATGCGAAGCCTGCAAACTGGTGATGAGATGCGGGAATTCCTCATAGTTCCGGATCTGACTTCGGATGCGTGCCTTCAACTCTACTTCCCTGGGCTTCTTCATATTTGGAAAGTGAAATTGGGATCCTTTGTACCTCATTGTCCATGTCTGCATGCGATCAACAACAGTGTGAAGATATGACAAGATGTGTGCTCTCCTAGCACAACGCTGCTGCCAACCGTTGAGATGGACAACTACTTTATGTATGGTACCAAATATGGAATACAAAATTCACATGAATGATTCGAGGGAAGATACTTCATATAGTATCACTCTCTTCAACTCTTCTCTAGCGGATGATGTAACCTATTCTCCTCCCTGCTTGGCTGCTTGTAACTCCTTGGTCATGCGCTCATTATTTGCTATCAAGAATCAAACACTCGAGTTGGTGGCCTCGACATATGCTCTGGTAGCATCGACCAATGATGTTGGATGATTGCACACATCAGATACAATTACACATTCTTCAACTCCACAGGAGATGTGTGGACATCTGGAGTAGGTGCTCTGCGTGACTGCACAACTCTGTGTTGCAACTAGTCGAAAGATATGTTATGCATCCATGCTTCCAGATTATCTTCAATGATTTCTATGTCTCCTCGATCTCTTGGGACTTGCTCTGCATCCAAATCTAGTGAAGCATGAGGTAAATATCCTAGTCGGACTCTGGCTGCACCACATCTGTATCCATCTGCTCTAGCATTTGTTCAATCTCTTGAGCTAAGTCTTACTCCTACGACTTCTCACCCTATCTGCTCTGTGCTAGCTGCTCGAATGAGTCTATAACCTGTATGGGTGCGGTTTCATCAATATTTGCATGTTGCAACTGCTGCTCTGTGTGTCCCTGCTACGCTTACTTCTCTCTTCTATGCAACTCCTGTTCTTCCCGAAGTTGCTGCTTCAACTCTTGCAACTTTTTTTCTGTTTCCTCCATCCTCCATTTATCTCTTTTCCTTTGCGCGTTCCTCTTGTCGTGTTTTCACCTCTTAGCCTCAATCTCCAAAGCTACTTTCATGACGAGTGGATTTTCTTTGAACTTGTAGCTTTTTTCTGCCTCTGCGCTATCGACAACCTTCTCTTGCCTTTGTTATGCGTAGGTCTGTTACCCTCTGCTGCTACCAATGTTGGTGCTCTATGAGATGCTGCTTCGCACTGCTTTGCTAACCATTTCACAACTATGCTGACCGGTTCATTGAGCCTGGAGTAGCTATGACAATATCTCCATGGGTCTTCCTCAGGCCAATGAGACACCCCATGGATCCAAGGAAATTTCACTTTGGCATGGTGGACCTTTACAAAGCAATGCAGGTCATACGAATTGAAACTTCTGGTGCCAAAAGTGAATCTTTTGAACTCTTTCGTCTCGGCATCAACATGCTTGAGATTCCGTATCTTGTATAACCCGATCTGCAAAGGAAGATCGGTCCAAGGCGCCTTCTTCTTATTGTGCAGTCTAGCTGACAACCCTGTCGAGATGTGATACAACACTTCTTGCATGACGAGCTTGTCCATGGCAAACTTCGGTAAAACATGTGGAGGCTTCTTCGCGTTGTACATCCATATGAATGTGCCAAGGGATGAGGCATACTAATCTGCTATGTCGATCAATGCCTCGATCGCTACCTGCGACATGCAAGGTGGATCCTGTTCAAATATCATTTTGTACACTAGGGTGACAAAGTGGTCTGACAATTATGTTGTTGAAAATACCAAGAGGGGGGGTGAATCAATATTTCTTTTCCTATTGTTATTTTTTCCAGTCAAAACATTTATATTCAAAACACAAGATGAACAACAAGAATGAATTCTTTTATTAATATAATATTTTCAATAAAATAGATACAATATATATATATGGTTCCAATCTGTTTCCAAGCACCAACTTGGCTTTTGTGAGGCTCCAACCTCTAGAGCACCAACTATGTTTTGTCAAGGCACCAACCTTGGACTTAGGAGCACCAACTCCCAAGATACCAATCCTTCCAATTCTAAGGAACCAACCTCAAGGGCTCCAACCCTCTGTTGTCAAGGCACCAACCTTGGATATAGGAGTACCAACTCCAAGAACACCAATCCTTTCATTTTTTGAGGCACCAACCCCAAAGGCTCCAACCCTCTGCCAATTTACAGCTCCACTATAGTCTCCATGCTACAACATCAATGACAAATAGTCTTCATATGAAGGAGTCTTTACAACTCTTCATACTATCCACACAGAGTCTGCAAAAATTTATCTCATGATGATATCAAATAGCCATCATGATCTCCAATAATCTCTCCACACAACTTCAATGTGTCTACAATTAACTGCACTAAGCTCTGCACAAGAATCAACTCTCAGTTTCAGGCCTTTGTTCTCATTGTCACTGTAAATGCTTCAGGCGTGATTGCTTCTCACTGTTCTAGCTATCTCTTACTTCCCAGAAAACAAATTCACATACGCTTCAATGCGAGTGCTGGTTACTGTTCCCTTCAAGCTATGTTAGATTAAATTTTATTTATCCCTTCACAGAATTGTTCTTCAGGTTGCGTTATGTACCTAATTAACCCAGCATTGGTCTGAGCTTTCCAAAGGTGAATCCAACCAATAGGGTTGCTCATCCTTCGGCTTCCTCCTATCCTGCTGGACCTTCGACTTCCTCCTATCCTATTGGACCTTCGACTTCCTCCTGTCTTGTTGGACCTACCGCTTCTTCCTTTCTTCCAGTTCACCAACAACCACTCATAAAGGAAATTCTCTATTTTCTTATATTGATATGCTTGACCTTTGGCTTCCCTTTCGCTTGCTTGAACTTTCAATTCCTCTGTGCTCGCTCGACCTTTTGGCTTCCTCCTTTGATTGCTTGATCTTCGACTTCCCGATCTCTAGCTTCCTCTGTCCTTTCATTTTCACCAACGCTCATAGGACACGTTAATTCAGAAGAGAGGCCTAATTACAATAGAGTTACATATTAAAAAATATCAAAGAGGCCCTTTTTAATATTCATCCCTTTTTAATATTAATACAATAGACTTCATTATTTATGGAGGATTTCATAGGAGAGGCTATACCAACAGGGAGGTCCCACATGCCACGTCACTATCTCAATCGCAATCGGCGGTTCAACAGCGTCAACCCTTATGATTTGCATGACTTCCCCGGTACCCGTATGTGATATTACATAAAGGTATATTTTATGGAGCTATCGGGTCTGCATTCATAAATCGTCGGGTCCACACATCAAAGACATCTCTGCAGCGCTTTACGATCTCCGATCTCTGATCAACCCCTCACCTCTGCGATTAGCAATTAAATCGTGACCGTCGATCTGGTGCTCAATCCGACAGTTTTTGCTTAGCCTGATCACCAACCAATCCGCTCGATCTCCACTGTTGATCTCCTTCGATCAGATCAATGGCTGATTCCTTTTCCCGATCAATCAACTTGCATGACACTTTGTGACCGTTGATCTAGATTCGCTTGATCTGACGATCCAAAACGATTTCGGGTGAGACACAAGCACGAAGAGTACCCGCTCAATAAAGCGGTTTTTCTCTCTCATCAGCTGCTACGTGTTGAACAGTTAATGGAATCGGGTGACTACCCTTCAATACAACTTACAACTTTTTGTCCACCTAAAATACCACTTATGGTTTTGTGAAACCACCTCTTCGATGATTATCTTCCATGCTCTTCCACCATGCAATGACCGTTGATCTATGAGATCCAACGAATCCTGTGCACTCTCCGTTTGTTTCCTCCTTAACTTAATCTCGCTTGCTTTTGATGGACTCTATGTTAAAACCATGGTTTCTGCCACACTCCATTTAACACACAACATTCATATATCGATTCATTCACTTAATATTGGATCGCCATTGATCCATTTAGTGGGAATACAAAGAAATACCTAGTTAACTGTTGAATGTGGATACACAGAGTAACGAGAGTCCACACCAGGCACGAGTCTTGCCCTCTCAGCTCAATTACAACAATAAATTGACCTCTGTCTCAAACCCCCTCTAACAATCAACCTCTCGCTTCTCACTCAAAAACTAATCATCTCAACTCCCTTGACTTTCTGCTCTTCTCTGGTCTGATATGTCTTCTCTGTTAACTCCTCTGATACTCTGCAGTTCTTCTTTGGCATATATTACATGCGATACTCCCGATATGGCTCCTCCTCAATCTCCCACTCTTACACTAACTTGGCTTTCCCGTGGCTTCTGATACCGCTCCAATACCTCTTCTCTGCTTTGATAGCTCCTATGACTTCCGATATTCTCTCCAATGACTTGACTATCTTGGCTTTCCTCTGGTTTCTCCTCATGGCTTCTTGCTCCTGTTTCTTCATGGATCTGCTCTACTTCTCCTTGGCTTCATATCATCATTTAGTATCCTAGAATATTTCCATATTGACATACTCTTGTTGCTTCATGGATCTGCTCTACTTGGCTTCACATCATTGTTTACTGTCCAGAATATTTCCATATTGACATCAATGACAACCTAGATTAACAATCTCCCCCTTTGTTATTGATGGCAATATTCTTCTTCTCACCCCCTTTGACATCAATGTCAAAGGATTGCACAAGGACTCCCCCTGTTGAATTGCTACTCTTCTTCATGAATAGTATATCTTCATGGGTCTGTTACTCCCCCTATCATAGTGCTCTTCTTTTTACTCAAGATAGAAGGATTGCTGCAACTAGCACATTATCCCCTCTTCATATCTCAGAACTACTTTATCATGGCTTCAACAATGCTTAGAGATTCTTCACTTCAATGCTTCTGCAATAGTGATCAAGAATCACAGGCTCACCCTGATTGCATGCAGCATCTCTTTTGGTAGAGTCTTCCCATCAAATTCTAAGATTGTTGAACGTCAGGTCAAAAACATGTGTTGTTGGCTGGAGAGTTCAAGGGACTTTAGGATTGTATTTTCTTCCTTCTCCATACTTGTATAACTTTCTTCTTTTGCATGGTTCTAGCTTGTGTAAGAGCCCAAGTTAAGTTACAATCACGTGCCATATGACTAATGTTATGACACTTGAAGCATTTTACATTGTTCATGAATAAGAATTCATGATTTCTTCCTACAAAATTGTTCCTTGGAGACTGCTGGGGACCATAATATCTATCTTTATGATATGGTTGGGGACCATAACATCTATCTTTTTGATATGCTTTACAATCTTTTTCCATATGACCAAAGTTTGTACAAGAATAACAATAACCAAGAAATAAACTTTAGTACCTGGGAGATGGAGATTTGCTTGATGTACTTCTGAAGTCTTTCTGTCTTGAGATCCTTTGATGATAACCATTGCTTCTAGCATCCTTGACATTATCTACATTTTTTCTTGGAGCAGGATTTCTTCCATTGTTGCCTAATTTTTCTCCTTGCCTTTGCTGGAACTGGGAGCATCACCATTTATTTCTGGCTTCTTCACACCCCTTTTGTTTGAAGCATTATCATTCTTGTTTGAGGATTCACCTGCATGCCCGAGACCTGATTTATCAAATGGACATCTTTGATGGCTGAGCATGCCATCCAAGGCTTGAGAGCTCTTCAAGGTTTTGTTCATCCCTTCAACCTTTTTCCTGAGGAAGACAACCTCTTCTTCCAATCTTTCACACTCATTATTCTTCTTAGCAAGTTGTTTCTCAGTTTCTTCCTTGATATGAGCAGCTTCATTTGCTTCTATTTTAAGGGAGATGATATCTGACTTCATTTTCAAGATTTCTTCACTTTCCTTTGCTAGACTACTCTCCATTTCTTCCTTGATCCTCGTAGCTTTACATGTTTCGGCCTTGAGAAGTTTGATGTTAGATTTTAATTTGAAAATTTCTTCATCCTTTGCTTTTAGTTGACATATCATGGTATTTCTCTCCTTTTCTGCTTCATCAACCTATTCTTCTATGATTTCCAATACTTCCATTGTCTTCTCAGCTCCTTGTGCCAAATTTCTTGCTTCTTGAAGTTGAGATTTGAGAGAGGAGACCTCTACCTTGTACTGACCAATCTTTTCTTCAAATTTGTTCAAGCTCTTGCGCCTTTGTTCAAGTTGACTTGAAAAGGTATCTTCCTATTTCTTTGCTTTATCCAATTTATTTGTCATGGATATGACTTCTCCATGCTGCTTTATTTTGCTTTGATGAAATTCCTTCTTAAGCTTGGAAAGCTCTTCATCCCTTTCTTGTACTTGAAGCTTGACAAGGTTAACTTTCTTCCTTGTTTGGTCTTGGTCACCAGCTAGTTCTTTCTTCTTAAGTTCCTCTTTTTCCTTTTTCAAATTGATAATATCTTCCGTGGCAGTCATAAGTTGAGCAAGGAGATATTATACAAAATATTTTTCATTCTCTTCATCTTGTAGATCTTATTTAGCCTTGATATCATCATTCCCATTTTCAACTTTTGTGATGGCTTCTGGATTTCCTTCTTGATTTCCATCATCTTCTTGACTGATGGTCATGGTCAATTCTCCTTTTGAGTGAAGGTCATGAAGTTTGTCCCATATACCTTTTGCCGACGAACATTTTCCTAAATTATTTTTTATATAATTAGGTAGCCCATTCAAGATTGCCTTCATTGCTTTTGCATTGTACTTCTTGGATTCTCCATCCATCATGCTATCAACAATTACTGATTTCCAGATTTCAATGCCTTGAGTCTTTAAGAAATTCCTCATTCTTTCTTCGCATATATTAAAGTTCCCATTGAACCATGGAGCCTCCTCAAAATGATTGTCTTCTATTTTAGTGGTAGAGGGAGACACATCCTTAGGAGGATTGGAGACTTTCTTCCTTGACTTCACCATTTGTGTTCTAAAGATCAACCTTCAAGCTGTTAGGCTTTGAGTGAAGGTATTGGCTCTGATACCAATTGTTGGAAACACTGGGGGGGGGTGAATCAATATTTCTTTTCCAATTGCTATTTTTTCCAGTCAAAACATTTATATTCAGAACACAAGATGAACAACAAGAATAAATTCTTTTATTAATATAATCTTCGCAATAAAATAGATAGAATATATATATGGTTCAAATTTGTTGCCAAGCACCAACTTGGACTTTTGTGAGGCTCCAACCTCTAGAGCACCAACTCTGTTTTGTCAAGGCACCAACCTTGGACTTAGGAGCACCAACTCCGAGGACACCAATCCTTCCAGTTCTGAGGCACCAACCTCAAGGGTTCCAACCCTCTGATTTCAAGGCACCAACCTTGGATATAGGAGAACCAACTACAAGGACACCAATCCTTTAATTTTCTGAGGCACCAACCCCAAAGGCTCCAACCCTCTGCTAGTTTACAGCTTCACTGTAGTCTCCATGCTACAACATCAATGACAACCAGTATACATATGAAGGAGTCCTTACAAATTTTCATACTGTCCACATAGAGTCTGCAAAAAGTTATCTCATGATGATATCAAATAACCATCATGATATCCAATAATGTCACCACACAACTTTAGTGCGTCTATAATTAACTGCACTAAGCTCTGCACAAGAATCAACTCTCAGTTTCAGGCCTCTGTTCTCATTGTCACTGTAAATGCTTAAGGTATGACTGCTTCTCATTGTTCTAGCTATCTCTTACTTCCCAGCAAAAAAATTCACATACGCTTCAATGCCGGTGCTGGTTACTGTTCCCTTCAAGCTATGTTAGATGAAATTTTATTTATACCTTCACAGAATTGTTCTTCAGGTTGCATTATGTACCTGATTAACCCAACACTAGTCTAAGCTTTTCAAAGGTGAATCCAATCAACAGAGTTGCTTGTCCTTCGGCTTCCTCCTATCCTGTTGGACCTTTGGCTTCCTCTTCTCCTGTTGGACCTTCGGATTCCTCTTGTCCTATTGGACTTTCTGCTTCTTCCTTTCTTCCAATTCGCCAACAACCACTCATAAAGGAAATTCTCTATTTTCTTATAGTGATACGCCTAACCTTTGGCTTCCCTTTCGCTTGCTTGAACTTCCGCTCCATCTGTGCTCGCTCAACCTTTTGGCTTCCTCCTTTGATCGCTTGATCTTTAGCTTCCTCTGTCTCTTCGTGTTCACCAATGCTCACATGACACGTTAATTCAGAAGAGAGGCCGAATTAAAATAGAGTTATATATTAAAAAATATCAAAGAAGCCTTTTTAATATTCATCCCTTTTAATATTCATACAATAGACTTCATTATTTACGGAGGATTTCATAGGAGAGGATGTACCAACAGGGAGGTCCCACATGCTACGTCACTATCTCAATCGCAATCGGCGGTCCTGTAGCGACAACCCTTATGATTTACGTGACTTCCACGATACCCGGATGCGATATTACATAAAGGTATATTTTATGGAGCTATCGGGTCCGCATTCATAAATCGTTGGGTCTGCACATCAAAGAAATCTCCGCAGTGCTTTCTGATCTTCGATCTTCGATCAGCCCTTCACCTCTGTGATTAGCAATTAAATCGCGACCGTCGATCTAGCGCTCAATCCGACGGTTTTCATTTAGCTTGACCACCAACCAGTCTGCTGGATCTCCACTGTTGATCTCCTTCCATCAGATCAACGACTGATGCCTTTTCCTGATTAATCAACTTGCACGACACTTTGTGACCATTGATCTGGATCCGCTTGATCTGACAATCCAAAATGATTTCGGGTGAGACACAAGCACAGAGAGTACCTGCCCGATAAAGCGGTTTTTCTCTTTCCTCGGCTGCTACGTGTCGAACGGTTAATGGAATCGGGTGACTACCCTTCAATACAACTTACAAATTTTTGTCCGCTCGAAATACCACTTATGGTTTTGAGAAACCACCTCTTCGCTGATTATCTTTCGTGCTCTTCCACCATGCGATGACCATTGATCTATGAGATCCAATGGATCATGTGCACTCTCCATCTGTTTCCTCCTTAACTTAATCTTGCTTGCTTTTGATGGACTCTGTGTTAAAACCACGGTTTCTACCACACTCTGTTTAACACATGACATTCATATATCGATTCATTCACTTAATATTGGATCACCATGGATCCATTCAGTGGGAATACAAAGAAATACTCAGTTAACTGTTGAACGTGGATACACAGAGTAACGAGAGTCCACACCAGGCACGAGTCTTTCCCTCTCGGCTCAATTACAAGAATAAATTGACCTCTGTTTCAAACCCCCTCTAACACTCAACCTCTCGCTTCTCACTCAAAAACTAATCATCTCAGTAACCTTGAATTTCCGCTCTTCTCTGATCTGATATGGCTCCTCTGTTAACTCCTCTAATACTCTGTAGTTCTTCTTTGGCATATATTACATGCGATACTCCCGATATGGCTCCTCCTCAATCTCCCACTCTTACACTAACTTGGCTTTCCTGTGGCTTCCGATACCGCTCCAATACCTCTTATCTGCTTTGATAGCTCTGCTATGATAGCTCCTATGACTTCCGATATTCTCTCCAATGGCTTGACTATCTTGGCTTTCCTCTAGTTTCTCCTCATGGCTTCTTGCTCATGTTTCTTCATGGATCTGCTCTACTTCTCCTTGGCTTCATATCATCATTTAGTATCCTAGAATATTGCCATATTGACATACTCCTGTTGCTTCATGAATCTACTCTACATGGATTCACATCATTGTTTACTGTCCATAATATTGCCATATTGACATCAATGACAACCTATATTAACATATGTGATGACTCTATGGATGCTACATTTAAATAAAAATCCACAATAAGTGCGCACAAAGGTTTCCAAAGGTGTCCATGCCCACTTCAAACCTGGGAACTACTGACGGGCACATATTGTATAAAAAAGATAAGAGAACATGTGTATCTCTGCTTGCTGACCTTTGGGTGGATGTTGGGCTTTCGTTACCTATTCCTTCAACTTGAGAGCCAACATGTCAGACCAATTGCATGGCTTTACTTCGCTATCCAGTTGGTCCAACACAATCACCCATGTCTCCGGGAAGGTATCTGGGCTCTCTTGGCTGTATAAGCGGCAGGCAAAGACGACCAAGTACTGATATGCCTTCCGCAGTATCTTCATCTTGTAAACCAGGTTGGGTGTTATCCTGAACTTGGCTGGATCTTCACCCAACTCTTCAAGATATCTCTGGAGTTTGCATTGCTGCGTGTGATGAAGGGTTTCTCCATTGTGATCACTGGATGTGGCAATTGATACATCTACTGATAGTCCTTCACCTTGAAGGTAGTGATCTTTGCCCTGATGACACTGCTCAACATCATCATCTCAAGATTAGTGTACGAGACAATCCAATCCATCATGTCTACACATGGAAAAACATAATACCTGCATGCAATTCAGTACAAGCCAGATTTGTGGATGTTGACATAGACTCTGTTGTCTTCCCGATCTTCCTCAAATGTGCCTGAGAATGTATCATTGATGTCCTGCCATTTCATCTTGATGTCTCTGTCTATGAACAACTTAGTGTCTTCATAAACGGGTAGGCCCATAGACAATTGTTCAACTGCATCTCCAGTTTCACTTCCAATGGTGTCCTTTGACCCTGCTCTCTTGGAGGCCATTGTACCTGCACTGCTGAGAGACAAATGAACACCTACTATACTTGGAGATATAGTGACACTCATGGCAAGAAATATGTCATTTGAAAGCCAAAATAAATATGGGGACTGACATGTAACATACTTGGGTGATTGGCAGTAAAGATTATGCAATTTTCACTGGGAGGCTGGGAGATTGACTGCCAAAACTATGCAAGGCATAGTTCGAGCTGTCAGGAGGTTGACTGATTGCTGGAAATACACAATGCAAAATCCAACCTACTTGCTGAGGGCTGAAATTGCACAATGCGCAGTTCTAGTCAGCAAGGGTATGCATGCCTAGAGACTGGATTGCTCAATTTTCTGGGTCAGCAGGGCATTGCCTTCCAAAATTTTGCAATGTAAGCCTAGAGGTCAGTGATGGCTAGGATTGTGTAATTTTTGGAGGGAAGGCAGAACCTTTACTTCCAGAAATGCGCATTTCTTTCCGGGTAAGGCAAGGTCCAAGCCAGGGCAACCCAGACCCGCCGACGGGCGACTAAAAATATGAAGAGGTTTGAATGCATGGGAAGCCTAAATGTAAGAAAGAGTGAATAATCATGCATGCAAATAGTGAATGCAGATTTAGAAAACGAGAATGCATGCATGTGTGTGAAACGAGTCGCTGCAATAGCGATTGTCAATGCAGAACAATGTCATGAATGTGACAACAATGAGATGTAAATAAAAACTGAAACGATGCCTCTACAAGATCATATACATTAAAAGGACAACATACGTTCAACAAAGCCAAGCAAACAACGTTCATACAAAGCAAAATACGAAAAGCAACAGAAAAGCAACAAATGACATGAAAAAAAGACTTACCCGGAAACAACTGAGCTGAATGTGTCGAAGACTCCTAGATGTAATGTGGGATGTCAGATCTCCAAGATCGATGTGAGGAATGAGCTCTGCAACGTTGAATAAATAAGTTTGAGGCTTATGACACGCATGCAACAAGTATATGAAAAAACACACTTGGATGGAAGTTTCTAAAAAGATCTTTGCATGTAACCTCCAACTGCTAAAAGTAGATCCATAAAATTTAGGGATTCTTTTTGCATGTTGCTTTTTGCTATTTCAGGAAAAGAAACCCATGCATGGATATCAGGATTGCTCAGTCCCAGAGGGAACTGATCAACCTGAATGCACATCCAGTAGTCTGCAAGCCTAGGAAAGGGATTTGCACAGTTTTCGGGTTGAGAAAGGTTGGCTGCCCCTCAGACATTGCGTAATTTCTGGGGTCAGCAGGTCACTGCCTCCCAAAATTGTGCAATTTCTGGGCTGAAGCCCAGTGTCGAGCGGGATTATTCAATTCTAGAGCCCAACAGGATTGCACAATTTTTGGAGGGAAGGTTGGTTCCCTTCCAGAATTGCGCAATTTTTTGAGTGAACAACTCAGCCAAAAAATTACCTAAGTCCAGAATGGTAGCATGTGATGGGAGACAAGCAAGTTGATATGCATAGGCTGGCAAGCCACTACAACTTAGATGAAGCCTATGTACTTGACAGTGCAAGACATGCTGCTAAGGATGGTTGGTAGGGAGGCTCCAAACTGAAGCCAAGGAAAATTTTTGGAGGGTGGTTGTAGCCACTACAACACATTGGGAGGATTTGTATTTCTCAAGGATAGACTTGAATAATATGGTTCGGGGTTTCTACAACAGCTACAAGGTTGAAGTTGTAGGATGAAGATTGCAGGATGAAATCGTAGGGTCAAAGTTGCAACTAGAAGCTAGTTGATGTAGGATTAATATGTGATTATTTTAAGGGATGAATTGGTACTTGGAGGAGGACTTGGTATAGGGTTTGGGTCTTTTTCTCCTCATTTGAAGCATATTCTATAAGAAGAGAAGATTTTTTGGGTTTTCCCCTTGGAGGGATTTTCTCTGGCTTGGAGCCTAACTTTTGTGTCCACTATCTTTATTATTTTTCTCTTGATATTTTTTTGGTGAAGAAGATATAATAAATAAACATAAGAAGAATACTAAAGTTCATAAGAAAGTATTACGTTTTAATAAAATTGGAATTAATAGCCACCACATAGCTTTTTTTAAACATGGTATTAGAGCCAAGGTGAACAAGAAGGCAATTGGTGTAGAAATTTTGAATAATATGACACTTATTCACAGAGATTATCCCGATTATACACTATTTCAGAATACATGCATAATACATAACCTCCTCTACGTTGATCATCAATTTAACAACATTAAAAACAATGAAACATCAATAGCATGCACTCATTAACACAATATGTAACCCAGGGAAAGCATACAGCTGAAAACCCCACACTATTTGTATATTATAATGATTGAGAACATGTAACAATACATAGTACAATACTCCTCACAAGAACTCAGCACTATCTCCACCTGTTACACACAAAACTAGCTCAAATCCGAACAAGTCATAGGTTCAAATCTCCTCCGCTACTTTTCCTGCCTCCACTGCACAATGCTAAGTGAAAATCACGTGAGCATAGGCTACAATTGCCTTGGTATATGCCTACACTGCGCAATCCTCATTGGCATTACTCAATCCATGCATGTACAAATCTCATGCACAACTGATAGTCACAACTCACCCTTTCACTTACCTCTAACACATGTCTCCGTTGAAATGTCCATGCACTGAGTTAACTGATGTATCCTTTAGTTTCTTTATGAGTTAATAATTAGTGAATTAATTAACAATCAATTCACACAACTCATCACTAGTGTATTCTTTAGTTAGACTAAATACAACTAGTTCAACTAAGTCAAACTGAACACAACTCCATCAACTCCACATCCAACTAAACAGAACTCACATGCATGAGTTCTAACTGAAGTCCTCCATGTAATAGCTCAACTAACACATAAGAAACCATGTGATTCCTTTTTTCAGCTGCATGTGCCACATCTGTAGCTCAAAATGAAGTGCTCCAAGAGGATAAGATAATGTTTAGAGTCCAAATATTACTAAGGGCTAATAATATTTGACTGTTTCTATTTTTAGCCTGGCAATCTAAAAATAGACTCTGATCACTCCGCTGTGAACCAAAAATAGAAGTCCATATATTTTTCCCAACATGACCAATCATCCATAAACAGCATCCTGCAACTCATAGACCATGATCCATATGTCTAAAAATAGACAGTCTAAAAATAGACAGTCTAAAAATAGACTTTGCGCCAAAAATAGCCTGCGGGCCCACTTAGTGAAGGTGACTCCTTTTCACTAAGCTCCGTCATCTTGTTGCATTTTCAACACTCCCTCTCAAAAAGATATGTATTATCTGTAACCCCTATCCTGCAACTTTGGAATGTTCTGAATGCAACATATTTTCCTAGTCCACTTGCTCCAACAACACTTGGAACAACAACACTCCCAACTGACCACTCTGTTGGGCTAGGAACATACTCTGATGCTGAAGCTCTACCTACTGCTGAAAAGTGCTCCCTCTCTGACATCTGCGCTACTGCAACATCTCCATGCATCTCGCACCATTGCACACTTCTCTGTGCCACCTAGCACTGTGCAAAACACTTGTGCCTCTCGCATTGCTGCAGCCTGCTAGCTATGCGCTGTCCTGGGATTCCCTACACTGTCACTCTCTCTGTCGCTCCATCCGCATCTGTCTCTACCCAATCAGTCAGTTCCTGCTACTCCACATCGGGGCTCCCGTAGCAAGGTCTCATCCAAGAGATTGGGTACCTCAAGGATCCTGCCCCTCCTCCTTGGGACGATTAATCCACATCACCCCAGCTCCTACCTGGAGGTATGGCTGCATGCAATCCCTCAGCCCACTTAGCTCGAAGTTTCCCCCTAATGTAGGTCTCTACATGAGTACATGTCTCTACTCGATCTCCTCTCAGCTTCCCTTGTTGTGGCTGCTCCACAACCTCTTGAAGCTGCTGCACCAATCGTGGCTCCTCCACAATCATCTAAGACTTCTTCTGGCTCTGCATGTTGAGAGGTACTATATGCGCCCTATCAACCACCAAGTCTCCATCAGTTGCCTTGCTGCTCAAGGCTTTGCATAAACCTACATGCAACTAATAAAGGTTCCTGACTCGAACCCCTATCTTCCGGGTTTCTCCAGTTCTCTTGCTATGCAGGAAAGCCTTTCCCTCGCTGAAGACAACATCATATCCCTTGTCTTCTAACATCGCCACAGAGATAAGATTCTTCTTCACAGAAAACAAATCTTGATCTCCTGTCATGTGAGAAGACGCACCACTATCCAAGAACCATACTTATCCCATCACACTTGATACCAAGCATGCGATCAATGAAAAATCTAGCTCAAACTGCGAGGCTAAGGCCTCTCCTGTTGCAGATCCAACAACTTGCTTATTTTTCTTCTTCTGTGGACATTCTATGGCATCTCCATTATCAACTTTGATATTTCTGAGTTTATCCTTGAGCGCCATTCCACCAGCTCAAAACTCAACCACTTCTGATCTAAAATTCGTGAGAACAAAGTATTTCTAGTACAGAGATTGACTTTATGGCTTTTACCAGATATCTCACCTTCCAAAAGAAGGATGAATCCAGAGGCTACCTGGCCCGATTACAGACTCTGCCTGAAGAAATAAAATGTAAACACTTTTTGAATAATAGATCTGATGATCAACAGCTCTGATACCATGTAGAAATTTTGAATAATATGACACTTATTCACAGAGATTATCCTAATTATACACTATTGTGGAATACATGCATAATACATAACCTCCTCTACGTTGATCATCAATTTAACAACATTAAAAACAATGAAACGTCAATCGCATGCACTCATTAACACAGTATGTAACCCGGGGAAAGCATACAGCTGAAAACCCCACACTATCTGTATATTATAATGATTGAGAACATGTAACAATACATAGTACAATACTCCTCACAAGTACTCAACACTATCTCCACCTGCTACTCACAAAACTAGCTCAGATCCGAACAAGTCATAGGTTCAAATCTCCTCCGCTACTTTTCCTGCCTCCACTGCACAATGCTAAGTGAAAATCACGTGAGCACAAGCTACAATTTCCTTGGTATATGCCCACACTGCGCAATCCTCATTGGCATTACTCAATCCATGCATGTGCAAATCTCATGCACAACTGATAGTCATAACTCACCCTTTCACTTACCTCTAACACCTGTCTCTGTTGAACTGTCCATGCACTGAGTTAACTGATGTATCCTTTAGTTTCTTTATGAGTTAATAATTAGTGAATTAATTAACAATCAATTCACACAACTCATCACTAGTGTATTCTTTAGTTAGACTAAATACAACTAGTTCAACTAAGTCAAACTGAACACAACTCCATCAACTCCACATCCAACTCCACAGAACTCACATGCATGAGTTCTAATTGAAGTCCTCCATGCGATAGCTCAACTAACACATAAGAAACCACGTGATTCCTTTTGTTAGCTACATGTACCACATCTGTAGCTCAAACTGAAGTGCTTCAAGAGGATAAGATAATGTTTAGAGTCCAAATATTACTAAGGTCTAATAATATTTGACTGTTCTATTTTAGCCTGGCAGTCTAAAAATAGACTCTTATCACTCCACTGTGAACCAAAAATAGAATTCCATCTATTTTTCCCAACATGACCAATCATCCATAAACAACATCCTGCAACTCATAGACCATGATCCATATGTCTAAAAATAGACTTTGCGCCAAAAATAGCCTACGGGCCCACTTAGTGAAGGTGACTCCTTTTCACTAAGCTCCATCATCTTGTTGCATTTTCAACAATTGGAAGGATCATCTTGTGGACACATGAAGGATTTTCCAAGGGGAAAGGGAATACTTATTGATCTAGAAGAAGGGTCTCATCTGAAAAGAGCTTGAAGAGGAAGACTAAAAGAAGGTTGTTGTTATCTCTTGAGAAAAGATTCTAGTTGAAGGACTATTAGAAGACCTCCCTGAAGGAAGCATCAAAGATCTTTGATATCATCACTTTTGGAAGTCATCGTTGAAGTCTCTTTGAAGATATTTAAATCCTCAAGGTAGTTGGAGACATCATCAGAAAGAGAAGACTCTTGATTATCAAGTATCATATTATTAATGTATACCTGAATCTACATGTCATATGGGTTCTTTCTGTAAGGAAAGCAATAAGTTCATTGGTTCATAAAATTTCCTAACATGGAAGAAAAGGATTGACATGACACTTACATAATATGAAGTAATGGAATATGTTAATGATGGAATTAATAAACCTAGCAAACAAAATGATCAAGAACTAACAAAGACAATAAATGAGAAGTTAGGGCATAAAGGATCATCATTGATCCATTAAGGATCCTCTCGTTCCATTTGTTGGAAATTTGAAAACTTTTAAGGCTATGTATGACAAGCTAGTGAATTTCTACTCTGTAAGTACATCAGGACAAAATATGTCATTAAGGAATAAGCTATATAGACTGAATAAATCAAAGTATGAGGACATGGAATCCTTTGTAATGAATATTTATCAATTAAGAGATCACTTGTAGGGGTTTGGAGAGATGATTTATGATTCGAAAACGACCATCTATGTACTGAATGCATTGCCGCCAGAATGGAGCAATTTTGTAACACACATATACTCTAAGAAAGCCTCAACTCCTTTCGATGATTTGTGGGCTCAATGCATCTTGGAAGAAACTAGGATCAAGGCAAAGGATGACATTGGATCAGATGAACAATCTCAAGCCTTTATAGCTCGAGTCAAGAAGCTGAAGAAGGGAAAGTTTGGAAATTCCAAGATGAAATATATATCCAAGGTTCAATGCTTTAAGTGAAATGATTATGGACACTTTAAGAGGGTCTATCCATGCCAACAAAACAAAAAAAGAGAGGAAATAAGTGAGGTTCACATAGCTGAGGATATGAAAGAACTTGAGAAGAAGTCGAAGAAAGAAGATGTGAAATATATTTACTATTAAAGAAGTCACCCTGTCTGTCAGGTTCTTTATGAAGATTGGTATTTCCTTTAAAATAGTATGCATTATTGTTTACTCTAGAAGATTCTTGATTATGTATAGCATCATAGAGATAAGCATGTGATATTATCATACTCAGTGTTTACCTAGTTAAGTTTATTTGTAAAAATCATCTAGTGTTTAAAGATATATAGATAGATAGATCATTTGGCATATTGTTATTCATCCAGGCAATATCTAACATTATGTTAAAGGCAGTCATCTTGCTAAGGTGGATCATCATGATCATGTAAGAACCATCATCTTGGGAGGTTCTTGGGAGAAGCATGATGACAAGGTTATCATACATTTTGTATAATATGGAAACAATACTTTTGAAGGGATGAAGGAATGCAATGGGTCAGATTGCAGGCTCATAGATAAATGATGGAATAAGAAGCATAAGAATGCATATTGAAAGTAAATATTGGTTAAGATTCATATATGAAAAATCTTGTAACATGCTTTATATGATTATTCGATGTTTAAAAGGGAAGAATTTGACTTACTCAAGGATAAAGAATTAATATTTTTTCTAGATTTTGTAGAATAATGATTAACATCCAGTATAATCTCTGAAATAAAAGTTCTAACTCAGTAATCAAGTTCGATCCTTGGGCACTCTAATGCATGAAGGAATATTTGAGTGGAGATGGTCCATGAGGATGTTGATTCTTGGATGAGAAGGTCATCATAGTGAGGTAAGTCTAATTTTAATTGTTTTTGGTTATCTAGTTATCATATTATTTTTCTACCTATAAGGATATTGTTAATCTAGATTGTCATTGATGTCAACATGGCATTGACCGAGATGTCAATATTCTTGAAATGTCTGGGTCTAGATGATGATGTCAATACTCTTGTTTGACAAGGATACCATGAATGAAGATGTCAAGCCACTAAGAAGAAGTCTTGTCCTAGATGCCTATTGTTCATAATATCCTAGATGTCCTTGAACTAACCATGAAGACACTAATCATGATGATGTCCTTACTCTTGATGAAGAAGTCCTTCTTATTGATGCTCATAGTGACTCTTGTTGTAAAATCTCTCCTTGTGATGATCCAATGACATATGGCTTATAACATATCACTGCACTAATATATGATGACTTTATTATATGTGTGATGCTACACTATCATGATGACAACACTCCTACGTGATGACACTATGATCTTATGACAAAGCCATGAAAAAACCATGCTGTCCCAAACAATGGAGAAGCCCTAATGACCTTGCTGTTCTGCACTAAAAGTTTCAAGAGCAGTCAAAAAGAAAAATTATTTTGGACACCTTGGAGGCATCCACAATGAGTCCCACACCATCTTAAAGAGGATATTTTCCTCTTTCTAACAAGCCATTACTTGCCCTCAAATTCCTAGCGGTTGAAGAGAAATTGATTTTTGAAGCTATTCATATTTAACTTAATTTCTAGCCAACCTATGATCACTGCTCAAGTCGGCGAACCTCCTGAGACGTGTCCTTTCATTCAAGTGACAAAAACAACTATAAATAAATATTTCAAACCTCATTTCTTACATAGAATTTTTGGTTATTCTAACAAGAAAAAGGATAATTGTTCACAACTTTTGAACATTACAGGATGGAGATAAAAGGAGGCAAAACAGAATTGTTTTGGGCATGACTTTAGATAGTAGATTCATTGTAGTAGCTCTATGATGGAAGCACATTGGAATAACTGTTTAGATTCCTAAAACAACAAATTAATTACAGATTTCAAACCATAACAAGAACAACAAACTCGGTTTGATTGGGTTGTAGGACTATGGGAGCTTTAGACCCTCTAAACAGTACCTCAACCTTTGTTATAAGCTCTGTACCTTTGAGTCTATGGTGCTACTATGCCCATACCTATAGCATTTGAGAGGCTCAGATATTTGTAGAAGGACTATGCCTTAAATAGTGGCTCATACTAGGTTCATTAAATTGCAACTTAGATCTCCGAGTACTTAGGCCTGTTGATATAACTGTGGAGACACGTAGTCTATTCCTCTATGGTATTGCAGTCCAGTAGAGGAAAAATGGACTGTGGAATTGTGGACTAGCTGAACAATAGAGGGACACTCAGACAATGGATCAGTGACACTCTCATTTCTTGGTGGCATAATCCCAGAAGGAATGCATGCAAAAGATTCCAAATTGTGTGACAAATTGTCGTCTCCTTTTTGGACAGTAGGTTAAGATTGTTGTAGTAAGGTATATGCTTCAGGGTGTGTCAAGCTTCCTTGGAAACCATACATTCAAGGTAACTTTCAGGACACAATGAAGGATTTGGAGCTCATTTTTGAGTAACATATTGGAGCCATTTCTTGGAGCAGCACTGGTTTGAAGACAGTTTGATAAGAGTAGTTCTTGTTGAGGTAGTATAAGCCTCATTGAAGCAATCTTTCGAAGATTTGATTGAAGGCCTCATTGAAGACCATGATGCATGAGACATCATGAGGTGACTTGAAGAACTTGTTTGGGTACGATTAAGTGCAGTTGCGATACCTTCTCATTGACAAGGTTGTCATTGATGATGTTACAGTGAAGTTGAAAATTGACAGGGCTCGGTGAAGAAGACATTGGGAGCTGTGAATTAAAACTAAATATATCTTGACAAAGTAAAGCAAGGGTTGGAGCCTCGAAAAATAAAAGGTTGGTGCCTTGGAGGATAGGGTTGGATCCATAGAGGATCGATGTCCTTAAGAAGCCATGTCGGAGCCTGTACCACATAAGGGTTGGTGCCCTAGGGGTTGGAGCCTCTAAACGCAAGTTTGGTGCCTTGAGAAGATAGGGTTGGTGCCTTAGAGGCTTGAGCCTCACAAAAGTCCAAGTTGGTGCTTGGAAATAGGTTGGTGCCTGGGAGATTGGAGATCGGTGTCTTCATCTGAGGTTGGAGCCCTATATACATTGTACTTTATTCATTGTAAAGATTATATTAATAAAATTATTTATTCCTATTGTTCATTTTGTGTTCTAAATATAAGTGATCTAACTGGTAAAAGTAACAATTGAAAATAAATACCGATTCACCCCCCCAGTATTTCCAACAATTGGTATCAGAGGCAGTACCTTCACTCAAAGCTTAATAGCTTTAAAGTTGATCATTTAGAACACAAATGAGGAAGTCAAGGAAGAATTCCTCCAATCCTCCTAAATATGTGTCCTCATCAGCCACCAAATCTGAAGACAATCAATTTGAAAATATTCCAGTAATCAATGGAAATTTTGAGATATGGAAGATGAGAATGAGGAATTTCCTAGTAACTCAAGGCATTGATGTATGGAAATCAGTGATTACTGATGACCCAGTGAATGAAGAATCCAAGGAGTATGATGCAAGAGCTATGAAGACAATCTTGAATGGGCTACCAAATTCAATCAAGGTTAATTTGGAAAAATGTTCGTCAGCAAAAGGTTTATGGGACAAACTTCATGATATTCACTCAAAAGGAGCATTGATCACTAATCAAGAAGATGATGTATTGCAAGAAGGAAATCCCAAGGCCATCAAGATAGCTGAAGATAAGAATGATGACAATAAGACTAAGGGAAACCTAGTAGATGAAGAGGATGAAGATGATTTTGAAGAAAATCTCCTTACTAAACTTATGGCTGCCATGGGAGAAATTATCATTTTGAAAAAGGAAAATGAGGAACTCAAGAAGAAAGCGCAAGATGGTGACCAAGACCAAACAAGGAAGGAAGTTGACCTTATCAAGCTTCAAGTAAAAGAAAGAGATGAAGAGCTCACCAAACTTAAGGAGGAATTTCATCAAAACAAAAGAAAGCATCATGAAGAAGTCATATGCATGACAAATCAGTTAGATAAGGAAAATAAACGAGAAAATAACTTGTCAATTCACCTTGAACAAAGGCACAAGAGCTTGAAAAAAATTGATGCAGAGGTTCATCAATACAAGGAAGAGGTATCCTCTCTTAAATCTCAACTAGAAGAACTAAGAAAGCTAGTACAAGGAGCTAAGAAGACAATGGAAGCATTGGTAATCATAGAAGGTCAGGTTGATGAAGCAGAAAAGGAGAGAAGCACCATGATATGTCAACTAAAATCAAAGGATGAATAAATCTTCAATTAAAATCTGACATCAACCTTCTCAAGGCTGAAAAATGTAAATCTACAAGGATCAAGGAAGAAATGGAGAGAAGTGTAGCAAAGGAAAAGGAAGAAATATTCAAAATGAAGTTAGATATCATCTCCCTTAAATTAGAAGCAAATGAAGCAATGCGTATCAAGGAAGAGATTGAGAAACAACTTGATAAGAAGAATAATGATTGCAACAGATTGGAAGAAGAGATTGTCTCCCTAAGGAAAAAGATTGAAGGGATGGAAAAAATTTTGAAGAGCTCTCAAGCCTTGGATGACATGCTCAGCCATCAAAGATCTGCATTTGATAAATCAGGTCTTGGCTATGAAGGTGAATCCTCAAGCAAGGGTTACCATACTTCAAACAACAAGGACATGAGGAACCCTGATGGAAATAATGATGCTCCCAGTTCTAGAATAGGCGAGGAGAAGAGTGTTAAAATTGGAAACTAGGGCCAAACTCCATGTGGGTAATCTTATTCATGGCTTATAATATTTTTATTAGATTCCTCTTGTCGCGAGGTGTAGGATTGATCTAAAGATCATCCGAAATTGATAAGTATTTATGGAGATATGAATTTATTTTGATGAATAATTATCAAACCGACCTACAACTCATGTAGGCTCAAAAGCCCAACAGTTGCTTCTATTCAAAAATCAAAAAATGTGTATAAATACAAGAGTTCTTTTCCTCATTTGGACTCACTCATCTCATCACATCCCTCTCTCTCTCCTACGCAGAAAAGAGGCTCTTCTCTACTGTGCAGAAAAGAGATTCTCTCTCACACATGTGAAAGGAAGGACATAGTTTTAAGACAACAACTGCAGAACCTAAGTTTGACTAGTGTTGACCAGAAGAATCCCTCCTCAGAACTGTGTTGTAGGTCCATCTAGATCTCCTCTGAAGGCCACATTTTTTGGTGGTGGAATCAAGCCGATTCGACGGTCGGTTTGTAAGATATTGTTTGCCCTACTTTGGGATTGATCTAGGGTTTGCTGCTGCTGATGTAAATCAGATTTATGTACTATTTCTCTCTGCTGGATTATTGAAGATAAAGGACGATTTGATCAAAGGGTTCCCCACATTGGGGTTTGTCCCTGGCTAGCCGCCACATCTTGTGTCTCTTGTCTTGGCTTGTTTTCTGTCGATCGTTTAATGTTCTATCTACACTTTACTTTATGTACATGTGATTGCTAATATGTGGATAGTAATAAGAAAGATAAGTAAATTTTTATAAGCATAGAACATACCATAACATGGTATCAGAGTTGAGGTGAAGACAAACCCTGAGCAAGAGCAAGAGTAATCACCGAAGAGAAGATTGGCAAGGCTATCCTAAAAGAACTATGGGGTCCTCATCATTCTTTCCTACTGAGGACAAGCTCCGTGACAAAGCTGACTATCACGGATGGAAGATGTCTATCGATCTAACCCTAGAAGATCAAGGAGTGTTGGTGTTATAAACATTTTTGGGCACTGCAACCCCAATCATATATGTCCATAAACTAAGGGTTCCTGAGTCCCTAAAAGTGTTGTTTCATGCCCTAAAGGAACAAGGTCAGCTGATTACATCATCTCCCAGAAGTTCTCCACAGGAAACTGCTCAGAACTGGTCAAAACTGGACCATACAGGTTGCTCAGTGCTAAGGGTGCGATGCATCTCACTTGCCCAGTGTAAAAAGTGCGATGCATACTGGAAATCCCTTCTGTAGGGTGCGATGGGCGAGAATGGACAAATGGCAGAGACAGTTTGCAAGGTGGATGATCATGGAATCTTCTAGAAACTTCTCTTGTGACACTTGCCTCTATGAATTTGCCCAGGGATGAGTAAGAGACCATCAATCTCCAAGCGGAATCAAGAACTATTAGAGAGAAGACACTAATCAAAATCCCAGAAGCTGACTCACCTCCCTGCAATCATCTATATATGGATCCCTCATCCCAAAGATCTAGAGGCTAGAATTTTGAATCTTGTAACGAAGTGCTGTTGGTTTCCTAGTGGAACATCATAGTGTTGGGTGATCTAAGCTTTTCATGAGGTGAAGAAGGGCTTTCATGCTGGGAGGATGACGCTGGGTCAGATCAATGGGTTGTAATCCTCTCTTCTAATCTTTATATCAATAAAGCTATTCTCGTTTTCCTCCACATTCTTGCATGTCTGATAGTATATGCATTTGTGTGGTCAATATATATCTGGTCCTACATTGCTTATGATTGTAGATCTCTGCACTTTGGAGGTATTATGCTACTTTGACTTTACAGGTACTCTTTGGAGCGGAGTGGTCAAGGGAGAAGCGGCAAAGACCGGTCGGTGAGGAGAAGGAACAAGCAAAGAACCAAGCGAAGGATTGAGGTTGGTATTCTTTGATCTTCTCCTATCTACTTCTCATAAAGGAAAGCAAAAGTAACTTTAATCTGTTTGTTTCTAAGATAGCTACCCATCTTAGTGGGACTAACAACTTTGCATAGATACTAGATTTCCTAATAACAAAATGGCGACTCCGCTGGGGAGTGAATAGCTTGTTTGCTTGTCAATACTTGTTTGCTTTATAAACTTACAGACGGATCCTAAAGTTAAGCTAGCTAGCCTTCGAACTGCATTTGCTATGCAAGTGCAAAGTAGATCAATGCTGCTTCAATCTATCTCTAGGTTTTGTTTATAAACTGAAAAATCAATTTGCAAACATCCTAATTGCCCTAGTGGTGGCTCTAGTAACCTCATTAGATCAGCCCCTGTGATTTCTATTTACTGACTGTCATTAGCTCGGCCTAAATCCCTGAACTAAGCTGCAAACTGTGACCAAGAACCAAGGTGAAGTCTCATCCCTGGATCATCGTACTTTCTCCTCTTGGGAATCTGGATGCATTGCACCTCCCATGTGCAGTAGGTGCGTTGCATTGCACTTTCCCTGTGTTGTAGGTGCGCTGATCAGATAAGACCTCTTCTGCTCTTAGATTTTGGTTTCTGTGTTCACTCTCTTTAGCTTTATTCAGGAGTTTTGATGTCTGTGATCAATATACCACTATGGAAACTCCCTTCCTTTGCATGATTCTGCCTCCATAGTACAAAGAATTGTGAATGTTTTTATGTATTGTGCGCCATTTACAGTTCTCTTTTACAAAAAGTAACGTAATCAAACTGTCGTCTTTTGATTTGAAAGTGTCGCAAGTGTCGTTTTCAGTCAAAGAAAAGAATTCTATTGTTCTTGATGGTCAATTATACAGTTACTCTTGTATTTGATTTGAATTAGTAGTTTTTCAAGTGTCGAAAGAAATTTTCAATTCAAAGTCGCAAAGTGTCGTCATTATCTTCCTTTCGTTTTTGAAGAGAAATTTGTTAGTACTGTCGCTTTGAAACGATAATTCAGATTTGTACTTAGCATTCTTCTTGTCATTCACACATTAAGAAGGCTGAAAACAAATACATGCATGTGCATTTGCATTCAGAATGATTGTTGGTTTGATTTAGGATAGTGCATCTAGTGTGTCCTCTCTGCTCTATGTTGAAATAATATCATCTCTCTTTCCTTAGTAGCTAGGATTTTCATTGCAAAAAGAAGATTAAACGATTGTTTATCTTCTTAGATTGCATTTTAGGAATTGTATATCTACATCACGTGGTGAACCTGAAAGGAAAATTTCTTAAGAAAGATCAATTGTAAAATAAATTCAATGAACATAAAAATGCTTTGGAACCTAACACACAACATCTAGAAGTCTAGGCTAGAGACATATTCTGACGTCGTAAAGCCTGGTAACTATCGATTTCATTGTTGGTTGGGTGATTCCTCCTCTTTAAGACGAAAAATGCCAGTACGGATTTGTGCTCCCACGTACCGTCGAGTATATATTGGGAGACCACAATAGGCTATATCCTTTATCCATAGGAAGCCGTGTCTGCCGCCCTATCGATCGCAATGCACCGAACATAGCATTCGAGAAGATTGACTGCTGTACCGTAAAAAGTATTTTGCAGTTTTGCGATTGGTTTGGTAATCCCTCTGTCTAGATTTCGAGATTAGTCTCTTTCGTTCCTTTTCAGACTCCTTAAAGGAAAAGGTCCATCGGAGCACTTGTCACTTCAGGCTCACTAAAAATCGAAGGCGACTAGAGTCATCTTTTGTTTTTTCTCGACTCTTAAAAATTTAAAAAACAAGTTGTGTCAAAGCGTCTAAAATTTATTTTAATCAGAACAATATCACTATTCCTATGTTGGTCTTAGGTTGAGGAAAATGGAGTCCACCAACCAAGGATTTCCCCTTGGAGGAAATCCTAGTCCTTTCTCCTCTTGGGGAGATGTTGGTGCACCTCATATGGCCATATTGTCACTTCCAGGATTGACGATTGGCTTGCCAATATGGCTCTTCTCGACCTCCGTCATTCAGAACACCGTGATTCCTGAACAATCAAGTCAGCAACTAGATGATACTAAGTTACACTCCAACCTTCTACTTCATCTGATTCTCCCTCTCCTCCTTCCTCTTCGCTTGATGAAGCTGGTAAAGCCAAAAATCAAGTAACTAAGAAGGAGAAGAAGCAGAAGGAGAAGAAATAAAAGAAGAAGAAGGAGCCAAAGGCAAAAAGGGGTAACCGGGCATCGTTTAGCGAAAATCCACACACTGCACCCTCCAAAGGAGACCATTATCATCGAGATTGTCCTTGCATCCCTCAGATCTTAAGGGACTGGCCTCCTCGTTTGCACAATCCGGTGTCATCAACCTCTGAGGATCATGTTGAAAGTACACCGTCAACTAGTGAAAGCGAAGTATTTGGACAGAAAAGGAAATGTAAATTTCCTTTTAAACTGTGTGAAGGTGATCACGTTGTCCACCGTTGTCCCTTCCTAGATGAGGCTAAAAGAGTCTTGGATAACCGTCCTGCTTCACCACTACAGCTTCCTCCTGGATACAAGAAACTCTTGCCGAGTCCATCACTAGTTGAAAATCTGACTGACACGCCATTGTGGTCAGTCAAAGCATCTATCATTAAAGATGAACCCTCTGAATCCACGCCAGACGAAAGTCAAAAGGTCGAGGTGGCAGTCGACCCGGTCTTGCCTTCAGAAGGTACATATTTAGATGATATAGTCACCGAAGAGAATGAGAACGACACCGTTCAAATTTTTTTCGTAAACACAGACTCCGACGAACATAGGGGAAATCTACCCATTCCTTTACCACAGGAAGGAAGTTCGTTAGAGTCATATCTGGTCGTCTATTCAGTCCCAGCTCCAAGCAACCTAGTCATTTCCTTCGATTGGAATCTACTAGGCAGACCCCGTTTACCAGCTAGTGTACCATTCCGAATAATTGTACAAGCTTACAGAATGGTCATGGTCGGTACCATCATAGATGAAGGGGATTCTATGAGTATCCTTTCCTCGACTGCTTGGAAAGCGCTTGGTTCGCCATTGCTTCTGCCTGAAATGAGAAATCTGACAGGCTTCAACAAAGGAACCAGTCGACCGTTAGGGATCCTTCCCAATGTACCTATAACGTTGAGAAGGAAAACCGTTTATATGAACGTAATGGTAGTCCAAGGACCTCTAGATTATAATCTACTCCTTGGACGTGACTATATTTATTGCATGGGAGCCATTGTCTCCTCACTCTTTCGAGTAATGTGTTTTCCGCATGAAGGCAAAGTGGTCCAGCTCGTAGACCAGCTTTTATTCCCCAGCTCACACATAGCTAATAGTCAAATTCCATCCCTAAATGGTCTTTTTATGCAAGGAATGTCTCATCAATCTCCAGTCCGACCACCTAAAGAACGCGAGTAATTCGGGAGTCATGACTGAAACCCAGGGGGCATGCACCCTGGCCTGCTTCGGCAGGGAAACTCTAGGTATAGAGTAGGTTTCCGTGAAGGATATATGACTGGTCCGATCCCCATCCGTATAGGAAGAGGGGATTAGACCGGAATAAGATACCTCCATTAGAAGGTAGGCCTTTCCCGATAAAACAAATGTTTTGTCTGCAAATTGAAGGGTAACCTGGAAACTCTACTTCGCTATACCTGGGGGCATGCAAACCTCTTGTGCACAAGTGAGAAGCGACCAACATAATGCTAACTCTATGGTTCCGCTGACTTCAACCGCCTAAGTCAGGTGAGTGGTAAAATCGACCGTTCGTCTTCGAAGGGGCCAAATGGCACCGGAAAAGTAAAGGAAAAATTTTCCTACCTAACCTTGGTTGTGATCTTGTTAGTTAAGTAGAGGGGCATATTTGGTCGTTCCTAGCTTGCGTACGAGAGGCAGCGGAGCAGAGCTTTAAAAGGTGCAAGATCCATAAAAATGGAATCTATCGATGAGATGTCCTTATTATATGACTGGCACGAGCAGTTTTTATGTGAAGTTCAAGCTCGTTAAAAATTAAACCTAAGCAATGAGCAAATGTTTCCCCCAGAGTTTAAGCTCATTAAAAAATGAACCAATCTCCGGTAAATAACCATTGTGAATGCATTATCATCAGCTTTTGAGCCTTGGTTGTGTTCTCATCATTACCTCCACTCTGTTTTAGCTGATCATTTACCTCCATTTTATTGTTTACCCATTTTTGAGGAACAACTGCGAAGAGTGATCCTGTTAGCCATCCTTGTGACACTGCCGTGATTGGAAAATTCCAAACCTTACCTGGAATCAACTGCTACTTGAAATTATCACTTGTTCCTAAAAAAACGAGTCTCCTTTAAGCTCTTTTCGTCTGACTCGTAAAATATGAAAAGATTTCCGAGCAGTTGGCCTCTCCAACTTATTAAAGCTACCGGGAGTGTTATCCCTCCTCTAGATTTTAATCTTTTTGGACCTGAGGGATTATTACACAAAAAGATCGAGCGCTTGTTTTGTTCGGCTCGTTAAAATTATCGAAAATTCATCCCTTTCGTATTATTTTATAATTTTTCGGACTTAAGGGATTATATAATGAAAAAGGATTATTGGAGTTTCCTTTATGTCCCTTTTAGACTCTCTAAAATTGAAAAGGACCGAGTTATCTTTGTCATTAAACTCGTTAAAACCAATAGCAACAAACTTGTCCATATAGACAAGAACAAGTTTCACTGTCGCTAGGCTCGTTAAAACATAGTGACGGGTTTGCCCGAAGGGCAAATTATAGAACAAGCATATGTTATCCTCCTCAAGCTTGAGAAAAATAAAGAGGTACTGGTTAGAAATGACTGGGGAAAAATTGGGAAGAAAACTTGAAGAAACTTTATTGGTAGCAAAGTCACTCTTGAACATGACACTTTCACTCCATTTCTAAGTCGGATTGGGTTATTCCGTTCACCGGTCATATTACCATTGGTCCATCGTACCATCCATCTTTGGGGTTAACGCTACCAATCCATTCCAAGTGTCGCTGATATGTTCAAGAGAAGTCGATCAGAGAATTCACGAACCCATCTTGTGTCTCATCTGCTGCAATACCTTTACGCTTCATTCTTTCATGACCGCCACCCCAAACCCTATATCATCAGATCATTTTCACCTCCAAAAAATCATTTGCTCCATTCCGTGTCATAGATGTGGGATTCATTAAGGCCCTCCTACGACGGGTCACTTCTTTTCGACATTAGCTCATTATCCAAGAAGTCGACCTAGGAACAACCCTTTCAGTACTTTGAAGCTTGCATGCCTCAATGGCAAGTTTCTCACTTTCAGCGACAGGTTTACATCAATGGCCTTCGACCGAGAGATTTTGAGTGGTGTTCAACGCCAAGTCCCATTTTCACACCACGTGAATTGTACTGTCATACCTTGAGGGTCATCATCATTATTGGTGATTCCTCTCGCGCCTGTTAACAACTTACATCATTGGCTGGTAATTAGGCGATGTCTTTCCATGTTCGACTCCAGAACATTTTTCACATGGATCGACTTGTACTTCGGGCGAAGATTGGACGAGTTTGAAGACCTCGGATCTAGTTTCATCCATCTGGGTTGCGATATGTTTAGGAAAATAAAGACATCAAATGTACACCATTGCTACACAGATGATCATTCGAATCAAAGGATGATGGCTCTATCAGAATCATCAGTCTGCCACATAGACGGTTGTCTGTCCTATGTACATGAAAATGAATTTATAAAGCTGAGCATGGGAATGCCCGCCTCAGCTAGATCATGAAAATGTTATGAAGATAATGTATTGTATTGTATCTTATTACAGGTCGCCTTCCAGTTTGGAAAACCTAGGATCCTCATATTAAAGCATTTCACCCGACATCAAAAGATTACCGACCTCATGCTTTAGGGGGCAACTGTTATAGACATTTTTGGGCACTGCAACCCCAATCATATATGTCCATAAACCAAGGGCTCTTGAGTCCCTAAAAGTGTTGTTTCATGCCCTAAAGGAACAAGGTCAGTTGATTACATCATCTCCCAGAAGTTCTCCACAGGAAATTACTCAGAACTGGTCAAAACTGGACCATACAGGTTGCTCAGTGCTAAGGGTGCGATGCATCTCACCTGCCCAATGTAAAAAGTGTGATGCATACTGGAAAGCCCTTCTGTAGGGTGCGATGGGCGAGAATGGACAAATGGCAGAGACAGTTTGCGAGGTGGATGATCATGGAATCTTCTAGAAACTTCTCTTGTGACACTTGCCTCTCTGAATTCGCCCAGGGATGAGTAAGAGACCATCAATCTCCAAGTGGAATCAAGAACTATCAGAGAGAAGACACTAATCAAAATCCCAGAAGCTGACTCACCTCCCTGCAATCATCTATATATGGATCCCTCATCCCAGAGATCCAGAGGCTGGAATTTTGAATCTTGTAAGGAAGTGCTGTTGGTTTCCTGGTGGAACATCATAGTGTTGGGTGATCTAAGCTTTTCATGAGGTGAAGAAGGGCTTTCATGCTAGGAGGATGACGCTGGGTCAGATCAATGGGTTGTAATCCTCTCTTCTAATCTTTATATCAATAAAGCTATTCTCGTTTTCCTCCACATTCTTGCATGTCTGATAGTATATGCATTTGTGTGGTCAATATATATATGGTCCTATATTGCTTATGATTGTAGATCTCTGCACTTTGGAGGTATTATGTTGCTTTGACTTTATCGGTACTCTTTGGAGCGGAGTGGTCAAGGGAGAAGCAGCAAAGACCAGTTGGTGAGGAGAAGGAACAAGAAAAGAACCGAGCGAAGGATTGAGGTTGGTATTCTTTGATCTTCTCCTATCTACTTCTCATAAAGGAAAGTGAAAGTAACTTTAATCTATTTGTTTCTAATATAGCTACCCGTCTTAGTGGGACTAGCAGCTCTGCATAGACACTAGATTTCCCGATAACAGTTGGACCATGTGAGAGCCAATATTGTTGAGCCTCCATCAAATGCATCCGCTGCTGCCAGGAACAAATGGAAAACCAGTGAAGTCAAAGCAAAGAAGATCATCTGGGACTCTATTGACAAGTGCTTGGTGGCCTAAATCTCCAACCTGAACACCTGCAAGGAAATCTAAGATAGACTAGTGAGTTTATTTAGAGTTAATGATGCAAATCAAGTTTTGTTTCTTAGAAATAAGCTGAAGGAAATTAAGAATGGTAAAGATGAGAGTATGCAAGCATACTTCTTAAGGATCACCGAAATCAGGAACGATCTCCTATCTATTGGGGAAACTATTATTGGTAGGGAAATGGCACTCACGACTCTTGGAGGATTACCATCCGAATGGTACGTGTTCAAGACTACTCTAAACAATAATGTAATTCCTGGTTTCGAGGAATTAATGGCTAGATGCATTCAAGAAGAAACAAGGGTAGAAGAGAGAGAAATGCCCATGCCTAAAGGTCCTCCTGCTGCCTTTTCTTCTCATGCTAAGAAAAGAAATAATTCTAGGACTAAATAAAAAAGAAAGGCTGGACTTAAGAATGGAAGAAAAGGATGATGTTACATTTGTGATAAAGCAAGTCACTATGCACGGGATTGCCCTGATAGAAAGGACTCACACTGGGACGATGATCAAAATCCCTCTTATGGCAATCAAAGGAATGGAAAATTCAATAGTAAAGGTAAAAGGAGTGCTGGAAATCAAGGAAGAGGACAACCATTCAAGAAGGCTAGAAGTTCCAGGTATGAATCTACCATTATTGAAAAGAAGCAGAATGAATATTATCTACCAGCTGCTCTATCTACCTCTGCTCCTTCAGACTCAATGGGAATTTGGCTCATTGATAGTGGTGCCTGAAGGAACTTCACTGGTTACAAAGAAGTTCTCCATAATCTGATAGAGAAGGAAACTAACTTGGAAATTGTCCTTGGAGATAATATGAAATATCCCATGAAAGGTGTAGGCAATGTCTCTCTCAATGTTGACACCTAATCCGAAACGGATGGGTGAACTGGACAGTCATCTAGAAGATGAACTGATCCATCATATGTATGTATATAAATAATGTGTTAGCTAATGAATAAAATCAATCAGTTTTGTCTCTCGTTCAATGTGGAGTTACCCTGGCCTAACATGGTATCAGAGCACAGGTCCTAGTCCCTAAAAATAGCTGTAACTCCTCTGCCAGGTTTCTGCTGCCTCATGAAACCTCTGTCCTGAGAGATTGCGCATCCGTTTTCTCTGAGAGACTGCGCATTTTTTTGTATAAATGTTTGCCTGAATTCGCTGCCCCTCTCTGCGCTGCCTCTGACCTGACATATCTGTCCCTGGCCTGTCCATATTCCAACGCATCTGCGCATCCGTTTTTTCTTGAATACGCTCCCATACACACTCTACTCGCAGCACCGGTCCCCTCATGGTCCGGTCGGATGTTTTCTGAGTCGCCACGGCCTCCGTCGAAACTTTCATCACTGTGGAAGAGGCGCGGGGTCATTACCAGTCTATAGGTATTGTTTTCTGCCGTGTCTATACCTGTACACATTCACGCACTCTCCAATGCTTCCAGTCCTTCCAGAACTCTTTCCTTTCATTGGATAGGTCGGTTTCCAAAGATCACTAGTCTGCTCTCTGTTGAAGATCGATACAAGTTAAATACTGGACATGCATGGGCCATTTTGAAGAGATTGGGAAACCTCTTCAACATTACGACTCCGGGAAGCTCTACTCTCTTCATCTGAATAGTTCTCACATGGTTCACTCGCATTGTCAAAATCATTGCATATCAAATTCACAGGACGTTGTGATTCCGTGGATGTATCATTGCTTTGTCTGCCTATAGTATCAAAACCTTTGTGCATTTGACGTTTTGGATTTGCGGATTATATATTTTATGGTCTCTGTGTGTGAGCTACAAAATTTTTGGGTCTTTGCGTGGTTAGTTGTTTATCAAGGGCTTCCTTCTGGTGAGAATCAAAGACCTTGAAGCATCAATGCGCTATTCAAAATACTTCTCTGTTTTGAATACGCTGATTCAAAGAACTTTATGTTTGAGTTTTTGAATGCACTGTTTTGAATACGCTCCTATTCAAGCCATTTTCTTATTTCACCGTGGAACTGCTTTCGTAATATAAAGAGAACCCGGTAACGCTCAATGTCGAGAATCTGTGGAGGTTGAAGGAACGGCAGAAGCTTAAGCTTGTAATGGTGACTGCGTTTTTTTTATATTGAAGACTGAAGACTGCGTTTTATTGTAAAAATTGCTACTGCGTTTTTATTGCAAGACTGTGGTATTCGCTGCGTTTTTTTGTAAAGACTGTGGAGAGTGCTTTTCCAACAAGAAGCTCTTCACTGCACTTTATTTTGTTAGCTTTGTATGTGATGAATTGGATGGACGTTTTGCACGCATGCTGAATCAAGCATCTACTTTTGGAGCTGTCGGTGACCTGGCTGCAAGTGGCCTTTTGAAATTGCGGGAATTGAAATAATAATACAGTGAAGTGAATGCGCTTTTTTTTCAATTGCATTGATAATATTGTAGCAGTGATATATGAGCGCCCTCTTTTTTTCTCAAAACATAATATTGTGGAAGTGATATAAAGAAATGGTGATATAAGAAATGCTGATGATATGCTGATGAAATGTTAGAAGAAAAATAAATGCATAAGGCTATCATATAAGGATTTTTTTTCTCTCAACAGAAGTTTTTTGGCAGAGATATTTTTTTTACAGAATGCATTCAATCATTTCTATGGTAGGAATAGTTCTCACTGGCAAGGAGAACTATTCAGAATGGTCTCGGATGGTAAAACACACCCTCATCTACAATGAGCTGTGGAAAGGAGTGTGTGTCGGAGAAGAAGACAAAGACCCTGTGCAGCCTACATCAGATAAAGAACTTGTTATTTGGGAAAACAAGAACAACAAAGCCTATGCATTGATCGCAGCATCTGTAAATGAGGAAGTAAGTCGTCATATTTCATCCTATTCCACTGCCTTTGAAGCTTTACAAAAGCTGAAAGAACTCTATGATACACATTCTGCACTTGAAGTTGTTCAGCTCATGATTAAACTCTTCACTCTTGAACTGAAAAATAATGATCCTCTTGCTCTTGCATCTGAAATAAAGTCTATAATGCATGATATTAAATCCACTAAGGTTGAGCTGGATATCTCTCTTATTGCCTTTCTCAAAGCACTCTATCCTACCTACTCTAATTATCTTGAGTCTTTACAAGCAAATGGAAATATTAAAGATATAACCTTTGACACTCTTGTGAAAACGTTTGCTGAAAGAGAGAAAGCCTTTGGAAAGAAAACAGTCCCTGAATCTTCTGAAGAGACTGTTTGCCTTGCTCATAAAGAAAAGCATCCTGCTCAAGATTCTACAAGAGGAAGAGGTGGACGAAGAGGAAGAGGAAGATACTTCAGAAGCAGGGGGGGCAGACATCCTCAAGCAGAAAAGGCAGATCTGCATTGCATTCGCTGCAAACGAAATGGATCACATGATGCTTCTACATGAAAGCTACCATGGGACAAAGTTGAGCAGAGAAGAAATCATCAGAAAGGTAAAACTGATGACACAGACAAAGGTAAAGCACCTGAATCCGCTCACTATATTGAGGCACAATGTAACATTGGAGTAAATGAAGATTTGTTTAATGCTTCACTTGCTTCTTCGAAAAATGACTGGTTGCTTGATTCAGGAGCAACCTGTCATATGACTCATAGGAAAGATTTCTTTGAAGATTTCACTGAAAATGTTGATGGAGCAGTATACTTTGCAGATCAGTCAAAAATCAAACCATCAGGGCTTGGCACAATCAGGCTTAAACTGCCTGGTCTTCCAGACTTTCTTCTGGATCATGTTCTATATCTCCCACAGCTCAAGAGAAACTTGCTGTCCCTGGTCCACATCCGCCAGCAACGTCACTCCATTCACATGTTTGATGGCAAGCTTGAGGTAAGAAAGGCATCTGACCACTCACTTGTCATGAGGGGTATAGAAGAAGAAAGACTTCTTAAACTGCAAGGAACCTCTGCTCATGCACAACATTTTTCATATATTTCTCATCATGATGAAGGTACACTTCCATCAAGTCTATTATGGCATGCTAGATTTGGACATTTAAACTATGATAGTCTCCGCTTGTTGAAGAAAAATGGTGTTGCTGGTTTGCCTACAATTCCTAGAAAACATAAACAATGTGATGCCTGCATTCTAGGAAAGCACAACAAACAGTCTTTTCATGATTCACATTCAAGAGCACATAGGAAGCTTGAACTTATTCATTCAGATTTATGTGGTCCAATGCCTGTTTCTTCTGCAAATGGAAATAAATATATCATGACATTTATTGATGATTACACCAGAATGTGTTGGGTTTATTTTTTGAAGAACAAATTTGATGCTTTTCAAACATTCAAGAATTTTCATAAATGGATTGAAAATGATGCACAATCTCATATTGGGTCTATTCGCACTGATAATGGAAAAAAATGCACATCAAATGAATTTGAACACTATCTTCGCCAACATGGGATTAAACATCAAACAACTGTGCCTTATAATCCTCAACAGAATGGTGTAGCTGAAAGAATGAACAGAACAATTTTGAATATGGTACGATCCATGCTTTTCTTCAAAAATGTAAAGACAATGTTTTGGGCTGATGCTGTTCTATGTGCTGCATATATAAAGAATAGATGTCCATCTAGTGCTATAAGAAACAAGACTCCTTATGAATTGTGGTATGGACATGTTCCTTCGGTAAAACATCTCAGGATATTTGGTTCCACCTGTTATGCTTTAATACCAAAGGTACATAGAAACAAACTTGGTGCTAGAAGTCGTAAGTGTATCTTCCTGGGGTATTCAAACACATCTAAAGCATACCGCCTTTATGATGAAGTAAATAAAAAGTTTTTTTTTATCTAGAGATGTCATTTTTCTTGAATCATCCAAATCTGACAGTGTTGTTGAGCGACAACTTGATCGCTTGGATAGATTCACAAAACCGAAATCATTTAAAGAGTTTGATAATCAGATTCCACATCTTGAAGGGGGGATTCCTATACTAGATCAACATGTGGAATCTTCTTCTGAAGAACAATCTCCCCTGCATGACACTCCAACAACGGATGATGCTTTAAGTGATGTAATTGATAGAATTGGGAGACTCAATCTTGATTCAGACCCAACTCAATCAACAGAACAGCCTGGACCATCTCAGAAAGGTCCCCCAAAGTGGCTGACAAAGACACTTGAAAGTGTTCATCGTGATGAAATTGGAAAAACAGGAACCAGAAATACAAACCGACAAGATGGAGGTGATGTAGATAACTCTAATTCACCTGTTGATATGGATGTTACTTATGATTGTGAATTGAACTTGTCTACAGATTTTGAACCAACTTCCTTCAAAGAAGCTGCTTCTCATGATGAATGGAAAGAAGCGATGCAGAAGGAGTATGATGCCCTCATAAATAATGGCACTTGGAAGCTGGTTGATCCTCCATTTGGAACCAAACCAATTGGCTGCAAGTGGGTCTACAAGAACAAGTACAAAGCTGATGGCTCACTTGACAAGCACAAAGCTAGGCTTGTGGCAAAAGGTTTTGCACAGAAGGAAGGGGTCGATTATGAGGAAACTTTTGCTCCCACAGCAAAATGGGCCACCATCCGGACACTCTTTGCACTAGCTGCTCAGAACGGTTGGAAAGTCCATCAAATGGATGTAAAAACTGCATTCTTGAATGGAGATCTAAAAGAGAATGTTTTTATGTCCCAGCCTGAAGGATTTGCTGTGAAAGGACATGAACACAAAGTATGCAAACTTGTGAAGTCCTTGTATGGCCTCAAACAAGCACCACGAGCCTGGTATGAAAAACTAACTGAGCATCTTCTGAAACTCAACTTCAAACATTTTGATCTTGATGATGCAACTTTATTTGTCAAGAAAGTTGGAAAGACAGTTGTATATCTTGTGGTATATGTAGATGATCTTTTAATGACAGGGAACAATGAAAGCTATATTGCATCCATAAAGAAAGAATTAGGAATTTTTTTTGAAATGACTGATTTGGGCTATGTTCATTACTATCTTGGCATTGAAGTAACCCAACATCCAAAGTCCATATTTCTTTCTCAAAAGAAATACATTGGAGATTTGTTAAACAGATTTGGCATGACAGAGTGCAATCCCCTTTCTACTCCAATGGAACAAAACTTGAAGCTCACATCTATTGAAGGAAAGGAATTTGAGGATGCAACAAAGTATAGACAGCTTGTAGGAAGTCTCATCTACCTCACTACTACCAGACCAGACATTTCATTTGCTGTTGGAATCCTCTCCAGGTTTATGCAAAAGCCTTGTGAGGGACATTGGTCTGCTGCAAAAAGAGTTCTAAGGTACTTGAAGGGAACTCAAGACCTTGGAATCAAGTATACACAGGTGGACGACTTCAACTTGATTGGATACTTTGATTCAGACTTCGATGGAGACAAAGAAACTGGGGTATCTACTTCAGGATATGCTATGAGTCTTGGATCAGGAGCTGTCTCCTGGAGATCACGCAAACAATCAGTACCAGCAGATTCCACAACAGAAGCAGAATATGTGGCAGCAGCTGAAGCAACGAAAGAAATTGTGTGGCTCAGGAAAATTCTTGAATATTTGCAGGTAAAACAAATACAATCAACTCCACTCATGATTGATAACACATCTGCAATAAAGTTGGCCAAGAACCCAAAGTTCCATGATCGTACTAAGCACATCAATACTAAATATCATCTGATCCGACATCATGTTGAGGCCAAAACAATCCATCTCCGTCATTGTTCCACAAACGAGCAAATTGCAGACATCTTCACCAAAGCACTTGGAAGAGAAAAGCTTGAAAGATTCAGAATGATGCTTGGACTCACCAACATCCCTTCAGATTAAGGGGGGGAATGTTGACACCTAATCCGAAACGGATGGGTGAACTAGACAGTCATCTAGAAGATGAACTAATCCATCATATGTATGTATATAAATAATGTGTTAGCTAATGAATAAAATCAATCAGTTTTATCTCTCGTTCAATGTGGAGTTACCCTGGCCTGACACTCAAATAGAATCAAGGTAATACAATCCACTTACAGGATGTATTATATGTACCTAACCTCAAAAAGAACCTAGTGTCCATCTAGGAAATGGAAGACAAAGGCTACAAGATAACCTTCAACAATGGCAAGGTACATATACGGAAAAATAATGTTAAATATGTCTTCACTCTTGGGTTTCGAGTTGATTCATTATATCAGGTCGGTGGAAGTCTGCTGGGTGTCATGTCTTGTGACACATCACTTTAGTCCAAACTTTGGCATCAAAGGTTTGCCCACCTGCATTACAAAGATCTACCCGATGTAAGACAAATGGTAACAGGGATGCCCGAATTCCAAGTAGAGAAAGAAGGTGTATGTCCGGGATGTGCCGAAGGAAAGCTCAAAAGGGGACCATTCCCCTCAAGCCAAAGCAAGACCTCCGATATATTACAACTAGTTCACTCAGACATATCTGAGGCTGGCATCAAGAGGGAGACTACTACACCATATACTCCTGAACAAAATGGTGTGGTGGAAAGGAAGAACCGTACAGTTGTGGAAGCTATCCGTGCCATGCTCCATGATCAAAGACTTCCAAAGTTTCTATGGGCCAAAGCTACAAACATAGCCGTATATTTGCAAAATGGATGTCCTCATCAAGCATTGGGTTCCAAGACTCCTAAAGAAATGTTCACCAGTAAGAAACCTGACGTATCTCATTTTAGAAATTTTGGAAGCCTTGTATATTTTCATGCGTCAAAAGAGAAAAGGAATAAATTGGGTGGATCTGGAAAGAAAGGAACCTTCATGGGCTATGGAGAAAATACTAAGGGCTATAGAATCTATGTAGCCGATCAAAGGGAAGTCATGATTAGTCATGATGTCACCTTTGACGAAGATATGGCTCTCAGCAAGGTGGACAATCTTCCGACTTTGAGGAGCTCTCAAGAAGCCGACACCAGGGAGCTGAAAGAAAAGGATGATGTAACAATGCCTAATGTGGAAGAACCCATGGATCCAATTGATCCTCCTCCACATGAGCCCTCCTCTTCTAGGAAGAGGCCTTCATGGGTTAGGGGGCTACTTGATGATGCTGAAGGACATGCTGCACCCCGAGGAACCTTCCGTGAAAGCAAGAAACCTAACAGGTATTAGGGATACTTGACCATCATGAGCACGATCATACAAAATGAACCTTCATCATTCTCAGATGCCGTCAAGCATCAAGTACGGAAGGATGCTATGACCAAAGAATATGATTCTGTTATGAAGAATGATGTCTGGGAAGTAGTTCCCAGACCTCAGGAAAGACAATTGTCACTTCTAAATGGCTTTACAAGATAAAGCATGCAGCAAATGGAAGTACGGAAAAGTATAAGGTTCGTTTTGTTGCTCATGGTTTCTCCCAAAAGGAAGGTATAGACTATGATGAGATATTTTCACCTATTTCTAGATATACGACCATCCGCTTGATCATAGCCCTTTCGGCTTCACAAGGATGGAACTTACAATAGATGGATGTCAAGACCGCATTCTTGCATGGTTCGATTAAAGAAGAGGTCTACATGGAGGAACCCGAAGGATTTGATATTTATGATAAAAAATCTCATGTATGTAGGTTGAAGAAAGCTCTTTATGGGCTGAAGCAAGCAACTCGAGCATGGTATAAGAGGATCGATAGCTACTTGATGAAGCTGGGATTCATTAGGAGTGAAGCCGATCCTAACCTTTACATTAAGGTTGAAGATGACAAACCTCTCATATTGGTGCTGTATGTGGATGAACTCTTCCTAACAGGCACAAACCCTCTTATTCACAAATGTAAGAGGGAGTTGGCTTCTGAATTTGAAATGAAGGATCTAGGACTGATGCACTATTTCCTAGGACTTGAAGTCTGGTAGAAGCCAAGGGAAATTTTCCTATCTCAAGGAAAATATGTGGTGAAGATATTGGAAAGATTTGGTATGGTATATTGCAAGCCTGTAACTACCTCAATGGAGCTTGACTTCAAGAAGTTAAGCGGTAGTGCTACTGGACAGGTTTTATGAAATTCTACCGAGTATTGTCAACTCGTCGGAGCATTAATGTTCTTAGTGAAATCTCGTCCAAATATATGCTTCGCAGTCAACACATTGAGTCTACATATGGTTGAACCTCACCACATACATTGGATTGGTGCCAAGAATCTATTAAGATATCTTCGTGGCACAATTACATATGGGTTAAGATACACTTCCGAAGATGTGAGACTACTTGGATACACTGATGTTGATTGGGCAGGAAATGTGGAGGACTGTAAGAGCACTTTTGGGTGCTGTTTCTCCTTGGGATCTGCTTCGATATCCTAGATGAGCAGGAAACAAAAGTCGGTGGCTTTGAGCACCACCAAAGCAGAGTATATTGCTGCTAGCATGGCCTCTTGTGAGGTAGTCTGGTTGCGAAAGCTCTTTAGTGATCTGTTTGGATTTATATTGGATACCACCATGATCCTATATGACAACTAGAGTGGGATTCATTTATCAGAGAATCCTGTATTTCATGATCTCTCCAAGCATGTCGATATCAGGTATCACTATATTTGAGATATGGTGCAGCGGGGAGCTATAAGGCTCAAACATATCGGTACAAATGAATAGGTCGCCGACATTCTGACAAAACCCCTAGGAAAGGTCAAATTTTTGACTTTCCAAGAATGACCTGGTGTTGTTCAAAGACCCTCCGATGAGGGTCCTGTATGACGTATCGAGCTCTGGGAGCTTTAGGGGGTTGTGGGGTACTTCTTGGAGCGACATATGATCATAGGGTGATTCACCATCCCTTGGTAGTATACATGTACACCCCGTGGCGACTATGTAGTAGGATGATTAGTTCTCTTGTGAGGTGTGGATGATGTGTTCTCCATGGCGACTATGTAGCAGGATGATTAGTTCTCCTGTGAGGACATGATTGATTAAGTTCTCCTGTCAAGGTATCCTACTCATGTAGTCTGGGACTCATGGGAAGTACCTCTCATTTGATCAATGAGAAGGGAAATGAGGATAGGGACCATAGTAGTATCGATGGACGCATCACTGTATCTACCATACTCCCTATGCTAGGATGACCTTCATTGATCTAGGATCAATGAGACTGGGCTGGGACCAGTGGTATGAGTTGTACCCATTATGACGCTAACTTCAGGTCGGTTGAGACTGGTCTGGGACCAATGGTACATACTCTGAGACTGACTTCAGGTCAGTGAAGGACTAGTTTGGAACCAACGGTAGGAGTGGTACATACTATGACGCTAACTCCAGGTCGGTTGAGACTGGTCTAGGACCAGTAATATGCACTATGAGACTGACTTTGAGTCAGTGGAGGATGATACTGGTCTGGGACCAGTGGTAGGAGTTGTACCCACTATGATGCTGACTTCGGGTCGGTTGAGACTAGTCTGGGACCAGTGGTACATACTCTGAGACTGACTTTGAGTCAGTATGATACATCCTCGATCATTTCTTCCTCTTCATAATTTGGACAAAGTAGAGCAGAGCAGAACATATCGGAGAAGAGTAGAGCAGATCAGAACAGGGCAGAACAAAACAGAGCAGTGCAGGAAGCATAGAGCAAAGTAGAGTAGGGGTCAAGTTATATAAGGCAGTGCACTTTATGGATGAATAGTAATGACCGACAGATAGATTGCAGATGGAGTTCTCCCTAGTTGAGAGGGAGTGTTAAAATTGGAATCTAGGGCCAAAGTCCATGTGGTTCATCTTATTCATGGCTGATAATATTTTTATTAGATTCCTCGCATCGAGAGGTGTAGGATTGATCTAAATATCATCTGATTCCAATAAGTATTTATGGAGATATGAATTTATTTTGATTATGGAATAATTGTCAAGCCGACCTACAACTCATGTAGGCTCAAAAGCCCAACAGTCGCATCTATTCAAACATCAACAGTTGTGTATAAATATAGGAGGTATTTTCCTCATTTGGACTCACTCATCTCATCACATCTCTCTCTCTCTCATGCGCAGAAAATAGGCTCTTCTCTATTGCGCAGAAAAGGGATTCTCTCTCACACATGTGAAAGGAAGGACATAGTTTTAAGACAACAATTGTAGAACCTAAGTTTGACCAGCGTTGACCAGAAGACGCCCTCCTCAAAACTATGTTGTAGGTCCATCTGGATCTCCTCTGAAGTCCGCATTTTTTGGTGGTGGAATCAAGCCGATCCGACGGTCGGTTTGCAAGATATTGTTTGCCCTAGTTTGGGACTGATCTAGGGTTTGCTGCTGTTGATGTAAATCAGATTTATGTACTATTTCTCTCTGCTAGATTATTGGAGATAAAGGAAGATTTGATCAAAGGGATTCCCCACATTGGAGTTTGTCCCTGGCTAGCCACCACATCTTGTGTCTCTTGTCTTGGCTTTTTTTCTGTTGATCGTTTGATGTTCTATCTACACTTTACTTTATGTACATGTGATTGCTAATCTGTGGATAATAATAAGAAAGATAAGTAAACTATTATAAGCATAAAACATACCATAACTTAACAAAGAGTCAAGGCAACAATGGAAGAAATCCCGCTCCAACAAGACTTGCAGATGATGTCAAGAATACAAAAGGCGATGAATATTATCAAGGAATCCCAAGGCAGGAAGGCTTCAAAATTAAATTAAGGAAATATCCATCTCCTAGGTACCAAAGTTTATTTCTTGGTTATTGTTACTCTTGTACAAACTTTGGACACATGGAAAAATATTGTAGGGCTTATAATGATCCCCGTCAATGTCCGAGAAGCAATTTCACAAGAATAAGTCATGAATTCTTATTCAGGAACAACATAGAATGCTTCAAGTGTCATAACATTGGTCATATTGCACGTAATTTTAACTTGATTTGGGCACCTAATCAAGATATAACTATGCCAGATAAGAAAGTTACACAAGTATGGAGAAGGAAGCAAATACAATCCGAAAGTCCCTTGAACTCTCTAGCCAACAACACATGTTTTTGACCTGATCTATGACAATCTAAGCATTTGACGGGGAGACTCTGCCAAAAGGAAGACCATGCATATAGTTAGGGGGAGCTTATGATGATTAAGCATTCTTGTTGAAGCTGTACGTGAATGGGCCCTATGAAATCCTTGATGAGCCACATGGACAATCATGCTTTGATAGATCATCTTTAAGGAGCAATTCCATGGAAGAACATGATCCCTTATTCATCCATGAACTATTATTGAATATCTCTTCCACTTGATCACTAAGTAGGTAATATTTCATGAGCTAGAGGAGGTCGTATGGACAAGGGGAGTTGCTTCATCACATGAAGAAATGTAAGCGCATCTATCATGGACCACATTGCCAGAAAGAAGAGCACCATGAAAGGGAAGTAACATACCCATGAAGATCTACTATTGATGAAGAAGAGAAGCAACTTGACAAAGGGAGAGAATGTTGGAAGCACAATAATATTGCCATAAATGACAAAGGGGAGATTGTTAATCTAGATTTTCATTGATGTCAATATGGCATTGACTGAGATGTCAATATTCTTGAGATGTCTAGGTCCAAATGATGATGTCAAGGCTCTTGTTTGACAAGGATACCATGAATTAAGATGTCAAGCCACTAAGAAGAAGTCTTGTTCTAGATGCTTACTTTTCATAATGTCCTAGATGTTCTTGAACTAACCATGAAGACTAATCATGATGATGTCCTTACTCTTGATGAAGAAGTCCTTCTTATTGATGCTCATAGTGACTCTTGAGGTAGAATCTCTCCTTGTGATGATCTAATGACATATGGCTAATAACATATCACTACAAATCATGGCTAATAACATATCGCTACACTAATATATGATGAATTTTTTGGATGTGTGATGCTACACTATCATGATGACAACACTCTTACATGATGACACTATGATCCTATGACAAAGCCATGAAAAAGCCATGCTATCCCAAACAATGGGGAAGCCCTAATGACCTTGTTGTTCTGCACTAAAATTTTCAAGAGTAGTCACAAAGAAAAATTATTTTGGACACCTTGGAGGCATCTTTCCACAATGAGTCCTACACCATCTTAAAGAGGATATTTTCCTCTTTCTAACGAGCCCTTGCCCTCAAATTCCTAGCGGTTGAAGAGAAATTGATTTTTGAAGTTATTTATCTTTAACTTAATTTCTAGCCAACCTATGATCACTGCTCAAGTCAGCCTACCTCCTGAGACGTGTCCTTTCATTCAAGCAACAAAAACCACTATAAATAAAGATTTCAGACCTCATTTCTTACACAGAATTTTCGGTTATTCTAACAAGAAAAAGGATAACTGTTCACAGCTCGTGAACAATACAGGAGGGAGATAAAAAGACGCAAATCAAAATTGTTTTGGGCATGAATTTAGATAGCAGATTCATTGTAGCAGCTCTGTGATGGAAGCACATTGGAATAACGATTTGGATTCCTGAAACAAAAAATTAATTGCAGATTTTGGACCAGAACAAGAACAAAAATCTCAGTTTGATTGGGTTGCAAGACTGTGGGAGCTTCAGACCCTCTAAATAATACCTCAATCTTTGTTATAAGCTTTGTACCTTTGAATCTGTGGTGCTACTAAGCCCAGACCTGTAGCATTTGAGAGGCTCGAATATTTGTAGAAGGACTATGCCTTAAACAGTGGTTCAGACTATGTTCATTAAATGGCAACTCAGACCTCCGAGTACCTAGGTCCATTGATATAACTGTGGAGACACATAGTCTATTCCTCTATGGTATTGCGGTCCAGTGGAGGAACAATGGACTGTGGAACTGTGGACTAGTTGAACAATAGAGGTACACTCAGACAATGGAGCAGTGACACTCTCATTTCTTGGTGGCGTAATCCCAGAAGGCATGCATGCAAAAGATTCCAGGCCATGTGACAAATTACCATCTCCTTTTTGGACAGTAGGTTAAGATTGTTGCAGTAAGGTATATGCTTTAGGGTGTGTCAAACTTCATTGGAAACCATACATTCAAGGTAACTTTTAGGACACAGTGAAGGATTTGGAACTCATTTTTGAGTAACATATTGGAGCCATTTCTTGGAGTAGCACTGGTTTGAAGATAGTTTGATAAGAGCAGTTCTTGTTGAGCTAGTATAAACCTCCTTGTTGAAGCAATATTTTGAAGATTTTATTGAAGGCCTCATTGAAGACCATGATGCATGAGACATCATGAGGTGACTTGAAGAACTTGTTTGGGTACGATGAAGTGCAGTGGTGATACCTTCTCATTGACAGGGTTGTCATTGCTGATGTTACAGTGAAGATGAAGATTGACATGGCTTGGTGAAGAAGACATTGGGAGCCGTGATGTACAACGAAATATATCTTGACGAAGTAAAGAAAGGGTTGAAGCCTCGAAAAAGAAAAGGTTGGTGCCTTGGAGGATAGAGTTGGATCCTTAGAGGATTGATGTCCTCAAGAAACCAGGTCGGAGCTTATACCACAGAAGGGTTGGTGCCCTAGGGGTTGGAGCCTCTAAACGAAAGGTTGGTGCCTTGAGAAGATAGGGTTGGTTCCCTAGAGGTTGGAGCCTCACAAAAGTCCAATTTGGTGCTTGGAAACAGGTTGGAGCCTGGGAGATTGAAGATCGATGTCTTCATCTGGGGTTAGAGCCCTATATACATTGTACTTGATTCATTGTAAAGATTATATTAATAAAAGAATTTATTCCTATTGTTCATTTTGTGTTCTAAATATATGTGATCTAACTGGTAAAAGTAATAATTGAAAAGAAATACTGATTCACCCCCCCAATATTTCCAATATATATTGCAAGGATATATGAAGAATCTTGAGGCAAGCTCAACATTGGATACTTGGAAATTATAAAGTCATGATATTAATCTTGGGATTTAAAGGTAGCAGTGTGAGAGATAACTTGAATCCAAAAAGGAAGATCACTTTCATGCAGAAGTTGTGATCAACTTGAAATTTGGAAAGGATAAACATAATGCCTTTATCTATGATGACGAGATGAAAGTGATGAATAAAAGGAATGACCTAGATCCTATCACAAAATTGAAGAGTGAAGATGGCTCCATGATACCTTGAAAGAAAGAAAGCTCAATAAAATAGATGCAAAGAAAAGAGGGAGCCATGTAGATATGAAGAAGAAATATTTGATACTCTTATAAATACAAGCTATAAGGCTTGTGGTGTTGACTTCTAGAAATTGAAAAGAAGTTTGGATTATCCTATGATTTTGAGGGGGAGCAAAGGAGTCTCCTTGAATAGGAACATCATCTATTCTCTAATCAAAATGAGAATAGGGATATCCTATCTGGTTGATAGGGAGTGATGTTACACATCACATGTTAATTCTCTTCTTCATTTGTATGGTACTTGACCAGGACTAACAATTGTAAGTCTAAGTAAAGGCCTTGAATAGAGAATTTTGGACGATTGGATAAGAATCTGTGGCTTCATTGAGGATATATAATCCAAGAAAGGAAAGGGTATGACACTCTTTGAGGATAGGAAAAGTGTCCAAGATAAGAGTGGTAAAAGTGCACTGAGATTCTTTTAGGATTTAGGTTTGGAAGTTCAAAGTGAGAATAATCTTGAAAGGAAATACATTGTGAACATCTGGAAGGGATCTGTGCCTTGTAGAGGTAGTGTAGTATCACATGTAAATCCTCCCAGCATAATGCTCTTGAATGAAGATGAGATTGTCTAGTTAGACCTCAAAGATAGTGTTGGTCATAATGTTGATACTTACAGTTAGGTTATCAATCTGACTCTTCTTATGAGAACTCTTCAGTTTGAGAATGATGTTGTACAATTATGAATACCTCCCTAGTTAAGAGGGAGTGTTGGAAATGCAACTAGTTTCAGTCTTCATAATTGTTGTACTCATTTCAATATGTATCTTATGTAATAAAAATAAAATAAAATAAAAAGTTATGATTTTAAAGAATGAGTTTCATGCTCCTTATTGATGGGTTTTAGGTAAAAGCATGTTCTTCATGCTGCTAAGATTTGTTAGGTCATAGGATTTATTGTCATGAGTCAAGAGAGTCAATTTCATGTTTAAATAAGACCCTTCCAGGAAAAATATATATTGAAAAAGAATTTATTTTGAGTCAAGAAGGTCTTGAAAACCTCCAAGGTACAATTCGGCCTGACAACTTCAAGTCGGCCTAAAGGAGGGAATTTGACCCCTTGGAAAAGCTATATAAAGGAGCATATTCGACCTCATTTTGTACTCACACAACCACAAGTTTGATCACTCAAGAAAAGGTTCAATATAATGATAAAAGAGGCAAGAAAGCAAGAGCAAAGGTCTAGAAGGAAAAAATTCAAGGATAAGCTTGTTTTTGGGCTTTATCTCTCTCACGTGTGTGAAGTTATAGGGTTTTTGTAGCTATAAAGAAGGTAAAAATTGGAGGTCTGAATTTCACGAGAGCGAGTTGCAGTATCAAGTTCTTGGAAGAGATAATATTCTGTATTGACCTAGTTAACCTTGGGAGGATCTGTATTTGTCAAGGACGGACTCTTGAAGAATCTATATTAGGGTTTCTACAATAGCTACAATGCCAAAGTTCTAGGATGAAGATTGCATGGTTGAAGTTGTGATGAAAAGTTGGTTGATGCAGGATTAGACTATGATTATTTGAAGGGATGACTTGGTACTTGGAGGAGGACTTGGTATAGAGTTTGGGTCTTTGTTGTCTCATTTGAAGCATATTCTATAAGAATAGAAGAGTTTTTAGGTTTTCCCCTATCTTGGAGCTAACTTCTGTGCCTACTATCTTTATTATTTTCCTCTTTATATTTGTTTTATGAAGACGATCTAATAAAGAAACATAAGAAGAATAATAAAGTTCATAAACACGTATTAAGGTTAAAGAAAATTGGAATTAATAACTACCACATTGCATTTTTCCAACACTATTGATGTTGTGGTTTGACCATGTTCATATCTTTGAAGCTCCTCTAAATTTTCATTCACTCCCCTAGTATTCTCTTTGATGGAGCTATTGTTTGGATCCAATTTCAAATCTTTCATAAAGATTTTCTAAATGGCATTGTAATATTTCCTTTGTGCATAGTAAACAAGGCTGAAATGGCTTTATTCCTTGTTGTAGCATGGATCTATCTCAATAGATTTGTTACAATATTCTATCGCTTCTATGTATTTACCAATATGAGTATGAGTAGCTTCCTTGTTACAATAGTATACAACATTATTCCCAAACATTGATATATGAAGCAAGATACACATAAGCACTATTTTTGTTTAGTAGAGAGGGAATTTGCCTTTTAGAAATGTCAACAGAGATAGATTCCTCTTCTTCCTTTTCAATACGAAAGATTACTATTGAAACATAATGAACTTCACCAGTAAAGGGTTGTTGCAGATTCTCTTTCACCAAAAATTCGCTTGCATCGAACTATATTTGTTGAATATTCTTCAAAACTGTAGCCTTACTTTCACCATTACTATTTACCAACCTAAGTGTGAGAAACTACCCTATTACAATACTATACAACATTATTCCTAGACAATGATATCTGAAACAAGACACATAGTGATCCAAATATTTTTACTTCAAAGATGCATAAAAAATTGCATTTAAATGGTTATGTAACCATAAAATGCATACATAAAAAAGAAGCGAAAGTAAATGACAACCATGAGAAGAAAAGATAGGAACAAGTTGGTAACGGAGTTCACCCAATGTGGGTTACATCTCCAGGCCCTGCTCAATGTGGGGAGGATTTTTTCATTAATCTTCAGCGAAATCAAATTACATGCATTTACAAAAGGACACCACACACCTCTAATTTTAGGGATGGCATGAAAATTCACACCTCTACTGAAGAAATGGGCTACATCGTTAAATTCCTAGCGAGAAATCGTGAAAAGTGACTGTAAACTCGACCTCTTTCTACTTCAGTAAAAATATGGACCCTTAAGAATCTCAAAGATTCCCCAAAGATTCCTTTCTATGGGTTGAGTGAAATTCAGCTACCTAGATGAAAAATATGACCTCACCATTTCCCTCCTTGCAAAGAACTGAGAAAAATGAGTATAAACTTGATATGTTTATGCCACTATTAAAATTTGGCCCTTAGAGAATCTTTTAAGTTCTTCAAGGTTCTACTACAAGAATATTCCTCTAGAATCTAGAATATTCCCTTGGAATATTCTACATAATATTTCACCTCGAAAGATGTGCTTAGCCAGGACCTCCTCGATCACTATCTCTCGGTTCCTCTCTCGACCTCCGTTGCTCATGGTTTCTTTGTTGGCTCCCGGGTGAAGGTAATAAGTTGGTAGTTTATATGTTTTGGGCTATGGGCTTTACAAAGGTTATCTACTTGGCATACTAATTGGGTCGCTAAAATTGGAGCTCTTTTTTCTTGGCCTCTAAACCCCACCGGTCTTGGTTCAATTGTTTTTGGGTGGCACCGTTGCTGTCTTTTTGTTAACCATTGGTGGTGGACATTATGGATGGGGCTGATCGACTGGTTGGGCAGGTTCGAATCTCGTCGACCCCCAAATGTGGTTGGTTGGCCGTTGGCCTATGACCATGATAATATATATATATATATATATATATATATATATATATATATATATATATATATATATATATATATATATAATATATATATATATATAATATATATAGTAGGCCTGGGGTTGGGCGAGCTTGCCTGCCCCTTTTTTTTAATAATTTTTATTTTAAACCAAACAAACAGGTCGACTGCCAGATTTTTGGGGGCTATTGGAATTTTAAGTAGGTGACGATTTTGTCCCTTTCGACTACTAGAAACCATCACCTTTAAGTGCCAATTTGTCACCTCGTTAGTGGTCCCCAAATTTGGTGGTTTCATCAAATTTAGCTGTCTTCCAATTTTAGTTGGCGCTCTGCTAAATTTAGCTAGTGGAGCTAAGTTGACCAAAACTTTGGTTGGCTATAACTTTGACATACGATGTTGGATTGAGGTTCCATTTGCACCATTGGAAATATTGCAACGAGATCTTCAATTTTACCTTAGTTTCAATGAAATGTGATAACTTTTATTTTTGAGCCTTTCCTGAGTCCTCTTTAGTTTCTAAGCCTTTCTGGAGCCACCTAGATCATTCCTCCCCACTGAGGAGCTTTTGGTACTCCAAAAGAATGAACAAAATCTACAATATATTATACTCCTTTTCTACACAACAAGTGCCCTAATAGGCCACACTTCCTTCTTCTTCACATTTGTTCTTCAAAGCCATAAGTAATGAATTGACACATGTGTCCTCTACAAACCTATACTACATATTTGCAAAATATATGTTCCTTTACAAGACCAAACATGACCCAAGAAACCCCATACTTTCCAAGATTTTTTAACACACTCTTTGGTCAAGTTTACATCAGAAACAAAAATCAATAACGTAACTATCAACAAAAAGGGCCAAAGACATTGCCATGTTGCTTTTATTAGGGATGGAAAATACTTCATCACTTTTACATTCATTTTGCAACATATTATTTACAAAAATGAGGCCATATTCAACTACTTAAAATGCTACCCATCGTTTACCCAACCATATGAACGAGTTCTCTTCCCGTATATGAATTTCTTCATTGACTCTTCCTTCCTTCATTGGTTCTTTTTGGTCATGGAGTACCTAACATATGGCCTTCTGATGTCCATCCTCGTTGCAGTGATTGCAATGATTCTTCCTCCTCCAAACTTTCTAGACCTTCTTTGAATGCTTGTTCTTGATGAGTCCCTGATGAGGAGAACTTCCTGTGGAATTCTCATTGTCACTGGAATGTTGTGATGTGCTCTCATCATCTATCATTGACTGGTCACTAGTTGTCTTGGAGCATTCTCCAACCTCCTTTCTGACATAACCAAGTCCTACATAGTGAGGAAATCCTCTAGTTTGATGGGATTCACAATGCCCTTACCATTAATTCCGAGGCCCTTTCCTTGATACCCCATTTTCTTTATCAAATTTGAACCAATTACTATAGTATATTTTTCAAAAGCAGTGAAATCATCATCATAAAGAGACATGAAATTGAAGAATCACTTTTTACCTCAGGCTTGTTATGCTGCAATTTTTTCAAGGCTTCCTCCTTGGCTTGTAATTGATGTTGTAACCTATGTTTCTCCTCCTTTGCTTATTGTATGAGTCTCCTTACTTCAACATTATCCGCTTGAATTCCTTGGTTGATCTCCTCAAGTTCCTGAAGTTGTGCAGTCTTTTGTGCCCTTCTCATCTTTGGCACAACACTGGATGAAATATTTGTCTCATCATCTGAATCAGAATTGAAGTCAAGTGGTCCATCTTTTGCAATACAAAGAGATACAATCTTCATCTCATCATCTGATTCATATCCCATTTCAATTTGTCCAACAACTACAAAGCCCGTAGTTGTGATCTTCTCCTCATCCTGTGATTGAAATTCTTGGTCTTGTTGCATGATAACAACTGTCTTTTGCTTCTCTTTTTTTTCCATTCCTCTTTGGCCTTAATTCTGGATGCAATTTCTACAAATGCTCCTCATCATGCCCTTCTTTCTCACAATGAGTACAAGAGGGATTTTCTTCTTTTCTCTTAGCTATTGCTTAAGTCTTTGGGCGATCATCTTGCTCATGCTTCCCCCTGCTCTCAATATGTACAACCTTCACACTAGCTTCATAAATAATTTTAGGTTCAAATAATAACAATGAATGAGACAAGTAACCATGCAATGAAGCAATGTATTTCATCAACATTTCACGAGAGTCTAATGGAAAATTCAATGCTAATGCTTGTTTCCTAAACTCTTCTATAAAATTTTGAACATTTTGACATTTACATTGTTTCAATTGTTTCCATTATATCATGAACTTTTGCTTGTATCCCAATGGGTAAAATTTCCTCTTAAATAAAAAACAAATTCAGACCAAGATGAAAGAAGTTTACGATTACTCTTACGACCTTTCTGCAGCTTGCTTTCATGTCGTATGAGAGCAATGCCAGTCAATCGAAGGAATTCTAAGTAGATTTTGGCATCATCCTCTTTGATTCGTTGTATGTGAAAATATACTTCCACTTGTCTGATCTAGTTATCAAGCTTTTCTACATTAGATTCTCCACTAAACGTAGGTAAATCGAATTTGACATCCAGTTTGAAAAATGGCTTTTTATGAGTTTTTCTACCTTTAGAATGATAAGAAGATGAGGAAGAAGTGGAGATTTCACTAGAAGATGGAGATGGGGGTTCAAGAGGCTCTCCTCCTCCTCCTTGATTTATTGAGGCATGATCATCTAGTTCTTTCTTCTTCCTTAGTTTCACCATTGTATTCTCATATTCTACAAACAATTTGTCCACTATTTCTGTCATGGTGTAGAAGATCTTGCGATAATTTCGCTCTTCCTCCAACCAAGCATCTTCATTTACTGTTTCCCTTATTTGTACTCCACGCATTGCTTTTGGATCAAAGGAATTAATTTTTCCTTCACCTCTTTTGAGTTTTCCCCTCATTATCATACACTTGCAACTCACATCGACGAAAGACCCGTTATGATACCAAACTTGATCCAGATCTTTTTAATTCAAAGATGCATACATAATTAAATTTGAAAAGGTATCTAACCATAAGATTCATACACAAAAAAGAAGTGGAAATAAATGAAAACCATGAGAAGAAAATACAAAAAAAGTTGATAATGAAGTTCACCCAGTGTGGGTTACGTCACTGGGCCCTGCTCAATGTGTGGAGGCCTTTTTCATTAATCTTCAATGAAATAAAACTACATGCATGTACAAAAAGACACCTTATCCCTCCACTTTCAGGGATGGCTAAAAATGCACACCTTTGTTGAAGAAAAGGACTACATTGTTGAATTACTAGTGAAAAATCGTGAAAATGACTATAAACTCGACCCCTTCATGCTTCAGTCAAAATATGGACCCCCGAGAATCTCAAAGATTCCTTTCCACAGGTTGATTGAAATTTTTCTACCTAGATGACAAATTTGACCTCACCACTGTGCTCCTTCCGAAGAAATGAGAAAAATAAGTATAAACTTGATATGGTTTTTCCACTGTCAAATTTCATCCCTTAGGGAATCTTTTAGATTCCTCAAGATTTTGTTGCACCAATATTCTTCTAGAATCTTGAATATTCCACGAAAATATTCTGTAGAATATCCACCTCGAAAAATGTGCCCAAGTGGGACCTACTCAGCCTCTGTGCTCTCAGTTCCTCTCTCGGCCTTCGTTGCTCGTGGTTTCTCTGCTAGCTCCTGGATGAAGATAATAAGTTGGTATTTTATATGTTTTGGGTGACGAGCTTTACAAAATTGACCTTCTTGGTGTACTAGTTGGGTTGCTAAAAGTAAAGCTCTATTGTCCTGGGTTCAAAATCCCGTGGGTCTTGTGCATTGGCTCATTGGTTTTTGGGTGGCACCATTGGTGTCTTTTTGTTAATCATTGTGTGGTGGCTGTTATGAATGGGGCCGCCCATGGGTGGGCCGAGCGGGTTCGAATCCCATCGTCCCCAAAATGTGGTTGGTTGGACATTGGCCTATGACCATGATAATATATATGATATATATACAGTACGTCGGGGTTTGGGGGGTCTGTTGGTCCTACTATTCCCCTTTTTTAATAATTTTTATTTTAAACCAACCAAATAAGTTGATTTCCAAATTTTTAGGGGTTATTGGAAATTTTAAGTAGGCAACAATTTCACCCCTTCCGACCGCTAGAAATAGTTGCATTTAAGTGCCAATTTGTCGCCTCATTAGTGGCCACCAAATTTGGTTGTTTCTCCAGATTTAACTGTCTTCCAAATTTAGTTGGTGCTATGCTAAATTTAGCTTGTTGGGGCCAAGTTGACCAAAATATTGATTGGATATAACTTTCATATACAATGTCAAATTGAGGCGTCGTTTGCACCGTTGGAAATTTCGCGACAAGATCTTCGATTTGACCCTAAATTTGACAAAATTTGATAACTTTAATTTTTGAGCCTTTCCTTGGTCCTCTTTGGTTTATGAGGCTTTCTTGAGCCACCTGGATCACATAGATATTGGAAATAATGAGAGGGGGGTGAATCAATATTTATTTTCAATTGCTATTTTTACTAGTTAGATCACTTATATTTAGAACACAAAATGAACAATGATAGAATAAATATTTTCACTAATTTCTTCTTTACAATAAATCAAGTATAATATATGTGTAAGGCTCCAAACCCAAACGAACACACCAATCTTCAATATCCCAAGCTAGAACTTGTATTATGCCAAGCACCGACTTGGACTTTCCAAGGCTCCAACCTTGTCAATTTGAGGCACCAACCTCTAGGGATCCAACCCTATCTCTGGTACAGGCTCCCACCTGGTTTCTTGAGGACTCCTATCCTCTAAGGCTCCAACCCTCAACTTCAATTCGTTAAGGTGTGTTTGATTATTTTTCATGGCTCCCAATGTCTTCTTCAACAAGCCTTGTCAATCTTCAACAAAGCCTTCACTTAATCTCCACATCACTTCATCAATGACAACCTTGTCTTACCATGAAGGTGTCTCCACTACTCTTCATATTACCCAAATACTTTCTCCAAGGTCACTTCATGATGACTAATGCATCATGGTTCCCAAGATTAGTCTTGGCCTGATCTTCCATTCATTATTAGTGTGTGTGTTTACTTCATTAAACTGCTATAAAAAACAAAAGAGACAAGAACACAAATATTTGGTTTTCTGCCAGGGCCAAAACCTATCCATCTTGGAGAGGAAAACCCTCACAAAATTCTCCTTATAGAGATTTCAATTGAAAAATACCAAGTCCATGAGCCTTGATACATTTTGCCTCTCCAAGACCAAGACATCAATCCTCTTGCTCGAACACTGCTAAGATCATCATGATTGCTGCACCATTGAAGCCATCACTGCTGCATCACTGAGATCTTCATTACTGTCTCTTCATCATGTCACTGAGATCTCTTGTCTTCATTGAGATCATCATCATTACTGCTACCATACCACTGTCATCACACTACTGTTGCATCTTCACTTGTTGTTCCTTTCATGTGGGATCATCATTGATGTACATTCACATCAGTACCATCGAAACAATGAGGTCACTGAGATATCAAAATCATGATCCCATAATTCTCCATGCTAGGAACAAGACTGTGTATATCACATAGATCCTTCCTTATCATTAATATGTTAAGACCGTGATTATATTCAAAAACACAGTGATCACCGAGTATACTACTGTGATACAGGTCATCATATACTACGTTTGTCTGGAATGTCAACAAGGAGAGTGAACTATTATCGTTACAACTGTGAGTATGTTGAGAGGGATAACAACTATATGCTACTGTGGGATCATCGTGATCCTCTATACTGAAACTGAGATCATAATAATTATGTCGAGGTTACTTCTCTGTCTTATTATTCCGAGACTGTGATAGTTATTGCCATCACCGAAATTTTCTTCAACAAGGTTAGGCCGAGACAGGATTGAGATGGTATATATATACACGTAGAGACTGTATCTCTTCTTCCACAGGTATGCCAAGTTTGTAGTAAAACCAAGATACATATATATGGACTGATCTGAGATAGGTCACCGAGATTGTGACACTGAGATCATTACCTATCATCGAGACCACAGAGAGAGCTTCACTGTCATCAAGACTGTGACTTACTATCCATCTGAAACTTTGTCTGCCTGCACCTAATACCCAACCGAGGTGCAGTCAAACCCTTCACCGAAAATGCCTACGGATTTGCTCCTCCATATATGCGAAATTTCAGAGGAAAAGCGAAATCTTCTTGTGCTTTTTGCACTGACCCTAGATGGGTATTTATAGTGGTTTGTGCCTCTATATTGAGCCGATGTGAATCATGAACTGACATGTCTATTGCCCAAGCCGATGACTTGTATTACGTATTTAATCAATTTTTGGAGCTGACATGATGATCTTTGTTTCATTTTTCTTGTAGACTTCTCGTGCTTGCTAATGGAGGATTGGTCTTGGTCTTGGAGGGCTGCTTTCACATAAATACATTTTACATAGGCTCTTAAAGAGCTTCTCTACATGACATGCCTCTTTGACATAATAAAAAAATCCTAAAGACATCAAGAACAAGTCTTTGACCTAATGACACTTCTTGCTCATGAAACCCATGTAGCAAGATATACAAAAAAAAATTATTCTCTTTATTACATCAGTTACAAATATCATGTCATCATGAAGACCGAACCTAGGTAGACTTTCTTCAACATAAGGAAGGAAAGTTAAATTAATGGTTCTTTTACCTTACTAGCCTCGATGATTATTCCCTAAATCAACAACACCTAGGGTTATTTGTTGCAAATACTCTCTTCATGGAATTTCTTTTATAGGCACTTCCCTAGCCTCTTATTTATAAGAAAGCACAATCATTTTGAAACCTTTAGTGATGTATTTTCCTAATCTAAGGGCCCTTTGAACAATCATTTATTTCCTAGATAATACTTCTCTATATATTTGTTTTGTTTTCTTGTGAGAGACAAGTTTCTTTCTATGACAATTTGGCCATCATTTTTATCTTATGCCTACCCCCCCTTCAACACCTCCTACTCCATTACTATACCCTTTTTCTAATTTGGTCCCAGTTGGTAATTTTTCTTCCTAATAGGTAGAAAATTTTGTTTTGATGATTGATACTATTTGTGGTTTCAACTTCTTCATTGGAGTGATCTTTTCCCCCTGTTGTATAAGTGCCTCTAATAGCTTGAGACAAATAACCTCCATAGGACTTTGGAATTTTTACCCCCTTTCTAGTGGAAATAATTTTAAGAGGGATGTCTTTCTCTATATAAAG
>CM062813.1:159822337-159962337 GCA_031772625.1 Pinus tabuliformis
ATTTCAGGTTTCTTACTAGGTGTTTCCATTTTCTTTCTTTAGGGATCAATTGATGATAATTATGCTTCACTATGCCCTTTGAATTCCTTCAAACTAATTTTTCAAACCAAACTTATGCAAAATTAAAAAGAAAAACTACAAATCTTTTTTCACTTTGTAGGAGCTCGATATTGTATTTGATGTATCTCTGAAATTTCATATCTTCAAGGTCTAAAATTGAGAAGGATGGTAGCCCTCTGATCCCTCTTTCCAACACCACTAGTCTGATCAAAATTGGATTCTCCAAGCAAGCGTTATACCTAATCTCCCAAGGTGACCTGATTATACACTTTTTCAGAATAATGAACTTGTACGAAGGGCCACATGTCACTGTTTCAACCTTCAGACCTGAAAACAATGCACAAAATTCTACAATCCATCCTATTTCTATAACTTCTTATGAAATTTTAATTTGATCCTTAGAGAGAAAGTTATGACAATTTTCCCAAGGTCACCTATTTGGATGTAACTCGGGAGCCTGCAAAAACCCTAATTTCCTTGGATCATATCTCTGAAAATACAGCAAGACAAGATCTGAAATTCAGACCCAAGGGTCATTGAGATTTTGGCTCAAATGGGTTTTTTTAGTGTCTGAAACGTCATAGAAAAAAATTTATAGTGAAAATTCCATGATGAATTGTTTTGGAGCAGCAAAACCCTAGAATCCAAAGTTCTTATACCAAATGTTATGAAACCAACTCAGAAAAAGATAGAAAAGATAGATCAACGACTTCAAAATCACCCTCTTCGAGGGGGAAACCTCCTTTACATTACACAAATGAACAATTATTGGATGATACAAATGACAAAAAACCTTTTCTATATATAAGAGTCTAAGGGGTCAGAATATAATCAAATCCGACATAACAATAATATATAAGGGCACAAAAATAACAATAGTGGGCTTCTATGGGGAACAATAATAACAATATGGGGACAAAAGGGGCACAAAAATAACAATAAGGGCTACAATGATAATAGTAAGGGGGAATCACTAGTATTATAGGGACCTAACAACATGACCTCCAGAGTGTCTAGAGAATTAGACTTGTGACCTCTCAATAACATAGGCTCTTTAACGACAGGGATTGGACCAACTGAGCTGACCCTTGGGGATAACACCCTTACATATTCTATAAACATACTATTATAATAAATTAAAACAATAAAATTATAAATTAATATTATATACACATAATATTATGACAAATTATATTGCAATTAGAAAGTTACAACAAATTATAATAACCTTTAATTATTGGAATAAATTTTTGGCAAAAAACATTTATCTATGATGGCATATTGTCTATTGTGTCGCATAAAACCAAAAATTTCTATTTCTATTACAATAATTAAATGGTCATAATGTTCTGTAGTCTAAATCTCTTTTTGATAGTTCTAATAACCCATATATTGATTTATTTTTCAAGCATATTTTGAACATAAGTATCAACCATTATTATGAAGCTTATATTTTCAACAAAATGCGTTGTGAAAAATAGGTTAAAAAACTACTACAAAAAACTAGTTGATTGTTATAAATGAAAAGACAAAATTTAGACCTATAATAGAAACCAAAGAATTACCTTTGAAAAATGTCAAAATTATAAGATTATGTTATAATTCCAGGTTTGAGTTTCTTGACCAAACCATACCATAAATTAACTCCAATAAAGAGTGAGGTGATTAATAGGCAAGTCTAAAAGTGTTGGATCGAGGGTTAATAATGAAAAGTTTGAGTCCTTATGCATTCCATGATATATTGGAATCTAATAAATGAGGAGAGTGGAGGATGTGCATCGATTTAAGGGCCATCAAGAATATCATTATCAAGCATTCATTCCCATTTCCAAGGATGGGCAATTTGACGAATTGCTTTATTGTAGTGAACTAATTTATGAACATTGATTTGAATCACCAATTCCAAATATGAGAGGGTGATGAGTGAAACGCATCCTTTAAGTTGAAGGAAAGATTGCATGAGTGGTTATTCATGCCATTCGAGTTAACGAATGCACCAAATTCTATCATGAAGTTGATAAATGAAGTTTTGAAACCATAAATGGGAAAAAATTGTATTTTTAATGGTATATTATTTTTTAGCAAGACCAAAGAAGACATGTGATGCATTTGAAGCACATTTGAGGAAGTAGAGATTTTTATAAATTTGCATAGTTTTTATTCCATGAGGGAGGAGTTAGTGTGCTTAGTATTCATTATATATCAAGAATGGTTGTATATGGATCTAGAGAAGGTGATAACCATACCATTTTGGGTTGGAATACACCAATAAATACTTTATTAAGAAAATTTTGTGGATTATCATGATTTTATCGTAAAATTAGTTGGAATTTTAGTGCTATTTGTAATAACATGCATGAGTAAGGGAGAGTTCTAATTGAACATTGTAACCCAAATAGGTTTTTAATAGTTGAAGGAGATGACCAAGAATATGTTTCTAGGTTTACCCAAGGTGTTCCAAGTATTTTGTGACGCCAACATGACAACAATTAGAATGGTGCTTAACCAAGAAGTTCAGCCCATTACATTCTTCAGTGAGAAGTTGAATGAAGCAAAAAGTAAGTATTTTATTTATGATCATGAGTTTTAATATGATTATTCAAACATTGAAGAAGTTGAGGCATCATATGTTTCCCAAGGAATTTTGTATTTACATTGATCAACAAGCACTACAATATATAAACAACCAATAAAGTTGAATCAACAACACATTAAAGGGTTGAGTTCTTACAAGACTGCTTGTTTATGTTAAAGCATATATCTATATTATCCAATAGAGTTGTTGGTGCCTTGAAGAAAAGGATGAAATTTTTAACTACCATAAATGTGGACATGGTAGGGATGGAAGAAATGAAAAAAATTTATGAGAAAGAAGTAAATTTTGATGAATAATAGAAAGCTACTGAAGAACTAAGCAAAGATCAAACCCTAATCTTGATTTTCTTCATCCCAAAATAATTTATTTTCATAAATCGATAGTTTCACATTTAAAGAAGATAGTTGAGGGATAATTATATAAGGAAGTTTTATTGGGAATAATGATTTCCATTATACCAAAACCCACAGGTGTTAGTCAATGATCACATTGTCAGAGATAATGATCCACACGAGGTGATTATTCCATGTTGCAAAACACACGGGGAGCACTGGTTTATCCAATGTCCAACAATCTGCCCCTAGAGTGGTCTGGGTGTGTATTGAACTCATGACCTATGCTTTGGTACCACTTATTAGGAATCACGATTACCGTTAGACCCAAACCTGCAGGTGTTAGTCAATGATCACATCAGAAGACATAAGGATCCACGCGAGGCGGTTAGTCCATGTCGCGAAACACACAAGGAGCGTTGGTTTATCCAATGTCCAACATGTTTCATAGTGGTATCTCAAGCAAGATATTTGGCACAGACAAGACCCACATGTTTTTTGAGGACCACTATTGTTGGATAAAGATTATTAAAGGTGTGAAGGAATGAGTTGAAATTTGTAGAATTTGACACCATGCAAGGGGGAAGAGCCAAAATACCAAATTGTAAAATCCATTTCTAGTATTGAAGATGTCATGGGGAGATATGAACATGGAATTTGTGTTGGGATTGTTGAGAACCTGGACAGTTGATGATTCTATATTCATATTTTTATATAAATTATAACAAAAATGGTACATTCCATTCCATGCAAAATAACTAGTGATAAACAAACATAGTTTTTTTCGATAGAGAAATAGTTTGTTTACATGGTTTTCCATCAAGCATAACCTCATACAAGGAAAACATGTTTATTCATGATTTATAAAGGGTATTACAAAAGAAGATTGGCATAAAAATACATTTCAATGCATCATGTCATCTATATATTAATGGGAAAATAGCTAAGGTAGTTAACAGATGCCTTGGAAGTACATTAGATATCTAGTGTGAGAAAATAAATAACAGTGTAAGTACATTTATGCATAGAAATTTTATGAAGTCCATGGGTGAGGGTCTTTTTAATATTTTCAATGGTAGGTCACCATGAGGAGTATTGGATTTGGTAAACTTGCTTAGAGAAAACAAGAATCCAAGTCATTATTGAGCATGTGAAATAAGTTCATGTATAAATGAAACAAGAAATACAAACAAAGAAAAAACATTTACAAGAAAATGGATAATAAGAAAAGGGGGGTGAATAACTTTGAAGAAAAAGGCCTTGTTAGCATGTCTATAAAGTAAAGGTTTCCAAAAGGAACATATAGAAAACTAAAAATGAAGAAAGTTTATAATAATGCCTACTTATTAGAATTAAGTAATGGGTTGGATATCTTGTCAACACTCAAATATTTGTATGAGAATTGTAACAAGTTGCATACAAATAGGAGTTGATTATTAAGAGGAGTAGAAAAATTATAGAGTAGAAAAGAGAAGAAATTAAAAAAACTAATAGGAGAGTTGTAGGAAAAAACCAAAAGCTAAAGAATCAAGGAATGTGTATTTAATTAGGGAGGTAAGGTCTTGAAAGAATCTACTTAGTTCTAAGAATAAAAGTTGAACTAAGTCACACAACCATTACATGGACCTTTGAAAAACCTTGCGAGTGCGATCTCACTTCTTTTTTACAAAGAGATTATGCCGCACAAGCATCCTCCTCCACCTTAGTGAAACCCCCAAACAATTCTAAGCTATTTCCAGTTTGTAGGAGGGACATGCATGCCATTAAATTTCCATCTAGAGGAGATTCTCCAATTCTAATTTTTAGTTTTAACTCCATATTCATTGCATGAGGGTTTTATTGAGGTAATTTTGAAAGGGTTCTATTTGTTTTTCCTTATTTTTCTCTCAGTTTTCCTCTCTGATACTCTAAGGGTTTCCTCATTTAGAAATATTTTTCTTTTAACTAGCCTTAATTTGTCTTATGTAGGTCTATGTGGTGAAGGTGGAGCTTTATCCATATTTCTTTCGATTCTCACGAGTCTCAGCGGTAAGAGTTTACACTACACTATAGGTAATTTGTCATCATTTGGGTTCTATACCTTAACATTTTTTTATTTCACTTTAGTATTCTCATGGTGAATTATTCTCAACCTTTGCCCCACTAGGATGATGTTGTATCTTTTTTAAAAGACATGAACCCATCCTTAATTGGATACTGAGATCTTCTTTGATTTCTTGTAGCTTTCCTCCTAGAAAACTTGGGGACTACCCTTTCTTTGATTTCCCTGATCCATAGGAAATGTCAATGTTGATACATAGTTTAATAATGTACACATAAGGGTAAATTCTTACATTCTTGTTTTACTGCTTTACTTACAATGTTTATAAAATCCCTTTTCCAACAGGTGCTAGAAGTTTTGATGGGCTAGGAAATCGTTATTAGGTAAAGTTTAAAATCCCTTTTCCAACAAGTGCTAGAAGTTTTGATGGGCTACGAAATTGTTATTAGGTAAAGTTTAAGTTTTGTTTTGTTTTGTTTTTCACTTCTGATATTTTATAGAGTTTATGTATAGCCTATTAATTGAGGCTTGTTTTTCTCCAGGTTAGCATTAATTCTATTATGAGTTGTTATGGAACAAGCTTAATACTCAAGAGAATTCCATGTAATTTATTGTCATTTTAACTTATTTTTCATTCTATTGTAGATTATGTTATGGCTTGAAGGTCTTCACTCGCCTTTGGTGGTCATAACCTTAGATGGCATCGATTTTTACCTTTGCATGTTTTAATGGTTTTTAATGTTGAGCATGTCATCAGCTAACCTTTTTAATGCATACAATTGTAGTTGTAATGAGTTTTTAATACTCGGATTACACCTTTATTTATATAAAATAGATTCACCTATTTACACGGTTTTCTATCTACCCAGTATAGTGGACTACCAAGTGTTAATGTACTCTTCAATTATTCTTAAGAAGATTGTTGTAGCTTCATAACTTAAGAATTTTATACATTAATAGTAATTTATCTTTTGGGTTTTTACATCTCTTGAGTTCTATAAGTGAAGTAATTTCTTTATCAGTCGATAATATGAATATTTACATAATTTTAGTTCCTATCAAAACTAGGTATTTCTTTATATTGAATGTAACTTATTTGATTGTATGTATTCCGCCTCATTTTTGAGGATTATGCCCATTCTTATATACATCTTTATTCGTATATCACTTCTCAACCCTTTCTCCAAGACAATTACTTATCATGGCTTTTATGTATGTATTTCTTCTTCTGCCATTATATAGTTACTCAGGGATAAAACCCCACCCCATCCTGTTCAATGCAGTATATCCTCAAGCATTTATACTCAACCTATCATTGGTAATTTTACTTATTAATTTCTTCTTAGAACCTTGAGCTTAGTCAGACTCAATTTTTTGAATATTATAGGTGCAAAATGGTTAGCTATAGGATTTGTGACCCACGGTTTCTTCACTATTATTCTAGGGTTTCCTCTACAAGTGAGGACTATACTTGTAAACATTTAGTATAGAGGGTATTCTTCTGCACAGGCATGGGACTATGCTAAACTTACACATAGTACCTACTAGTACAAACATCCGAAGATAATCTTTTTCCTTGTTTTTAGAAATATTTGAGTAAAACAACAATTCATGTAAAGAATCCAATTACTTATCAAAAACCCTTTAATTAATTTACCTACTACATGTACAACTATTTATTCTCCTATCCTATGAATACATTCATATTTTATCTAAAAATTGGTTCTTAAAATATTTCAACAAATCAATAGGTTCGCATATCTGAGTATTTGGAAATAAAATAGGGACAACCATGTTACACCCAACTAGATGAACTGTTATTCCAGTAGTACCCCCTGAGCCTCGGGTTTTCCTTCTATCATAAATCCCAATCAATATTTTGTATTCTTCCTTCTTAGACCCTAGCAACGTGCTACTAGTTTATTGTCTATCTTTTTTCCTTTTTCTTGATAATTCCAAAGAGGTGGATCTATGCTAGTAGTAGTAGTAACAAATAAAAGGTTGACATTTTTTAAAATGTACTTATGCCATTTTATTTAAATTCATTAATTAAAAAAATATCATGGATTTTTGAACATGTGGTATTAGTAAGGTATGCCATTGTAACAATGTCTATTTACATGTCAGTGATTTGCATGGTTAAGAATAGTGTTAGATGCATTTTTAAAGCATATATGTTTAACTCATATTTATTCTTTTTTATCATTCATAATATAATTTAAAAAAAAGTTATAATTTCTATTATTCTTAGTAGTATACACTAATCAAATGTTGGGATTTAATTCAAAAGTGGTTATGCCATTTTTCCTCTTTTAATTAAATTGGTTAATTAAAAAATATGGCATATGAATGAGTGTCATATGAAATGACTTATGATTTTTTTGGCATGTGGTATTGATAAACCGTGGTATTGGCCCATGGTACTGTAACAATCCTACTTACAAATTAAGAATCTCTATGGAAAAGTGGAGGTATATATCCACTCTATTAATTCTTCTTATTGTTAGCGATAAATTAATATTATGTTTTTTGTGCTTAAGAACATCCTTGGGGAGGATCTTCACTCTCACTAGCTCTTTGAAACCCTAGTTGTCTACAAATCTAGCTTTCTCGCCCATGGTGGCCAACTTGGAGGGGGATCCTCCCCCTAAAATCGATGATAGAAGTGTCTTCCAGGCACTGATTTCCTCCCTCCCGAAGAAACAATGGTCAAAAGAAAATCTGTCGAAGTTTGTCAAGTGTAGGAGGAAATCCCTTTTTTTGAAATGTCCTCAATTTTCTACCACTTGACTTTGCCATACTATAACTATGATCTCGAGGGGAAGTTCATACGGATGTTTAATTCCCCCAAATCAATAGAATCTTGGATGGAGAATAATTGGAAGGAAAAAAATTAAGGGAAACTTCGGTGTTTTTCATTGTTGGGAATGGATTCTTTGCATTCTTGTTCAAGCTCAAGGAAGACAAAGAGGTCATATTAAAAAACAACCCCTATTTCTTTGGAAACAAGGGAATGTATCTCAATGTATGATCCCTGGGCTTCAACCTAGCTAAGGATCTCTCTAATGTTGTGCCTGTGTGGGTTAAACTCCCCTACCTCTCATTGTCCTGCTAGAGCAATGACTATCTTCGAACCATAGGTAATGGAGGTGGAAAATATATTGATAGAGTCGAACCAAGAAGAAGACAATTTTCTTGTGCCAAGATCTATGTTGAAGTCAACCTAGAGAAGGGGCTTCCTGTAGAAATATTTCTCACAATGGGAGGGTGCAAGCACTATCATATCCTAGATTATGAACAACTCCCTTTCAAATGCAAGGCCTATCACAAGTATAGGCACTTTTCCAGAGACTCTAAAAAGTCTTAGATTGAATCTCCTAAAGGAAATCAATTTGATCAATGGCATACTCAGAAAAAAGGAGGGAATAAAAAAGGTTAGATAAACAATAAGATGACAATGAAGAACACCAGTGTTCCATCCTCTTCTACAATTCCATTTTGGGCTCTTCAGCCCCTAGAAGCCTCTTAGATGGATTCCTAGACGACCCTCTCGAAGAAGGAGAAATAAATGAGGTAAACAAGGAGATAAACCCAATCGTGAACCAACCCCAATAGTTTCATAGTAGTCCCAATGCGAATATTCTTTTCCAGTTGGCCCAACCTTTGTCTCCGACAAAAGAATCACGAGAGCCCCAGGAAGATCCAAGGAAAATAATAAGAAGGAACATGTCATAGGAACAAGGAGGTAGTGATGAAGTCAACAATCAATGAACTAGGAGAAATGTTAAGAAGAAGGGATGACACACCAATAAGGAGTTCAGGGAGATTGAAGATTAACAAAAAGAGAATTTCGGGAACCAATTACATATCTCAGATATATTAAAATCTTGTAGGATCAAGGGTGTAGAAGGAACATCTGAGGGCAGTCCCAAATACCATTCGCTCCCCACCCAATGAAGTTAATCTCATGGAATATAAGGGGTTTTAGACGACCCTCTAAATCCCTTTCAGTAAAAATCCGATCAAGTTGGAAAAACCAACAATTTTTCTTCAACAAGAATTGAAAATGGAAGAATATGAACCAATGAAGGCATCAAATTTTTTTTTGAAGGACAATGAAGGTGTAGGACAAATTTCAAGGGGTGCCTAAGGTGGATTGGGTATTTTTTATTTATTTATTTATTTATTTTTTTTCTGTAGTGGACAATTCACCTTGGTTGATAATACCATAACTCCAAACTAGATGATGGTGGAACTAGAAATGAAAGTATCAAAGGAGAGGTTAAAAGTAATAGATGTCTATGTGCTCTCTACATATGTGGAAAATATATACTTTTGGGACAAGCTCCTATCTCTTAAAAATAATAGCTGGAATCAAAATGACATTTTGGGTGGAGACTTGAACAACACATTTCCTCCTTCTGAGTGCAAGGGTGGGAACATCATTTCGGACCCGTTTAGAGAGAACATGGAGGATATCATTACAGAGTGGGTTATGTTGGATGTTAAGCTTCGAAAAGGAAATTTGACTTGGTCAAATAAAAGAGTTGGAGTTGGACACATTGTTGCAAGGCTAGATTGGTTCATGTTACACAATAATTTGTCACCGACTCTGCATTCCCTGATCTCGGATACTGCCGGTCCATGATGCTAACATCTGTGTTGTGTCATGTTGCCAATTATGTGTCATGTTGCTAATTATGTGTCATTACCTTCCTTGCAATCTCAGGAAGAGTGTCTCATTTCATTATCCCTAAAGAAGACCCTTTTTACCTAAGTTTCTGGGTCATCGCGAGTCAGAAGTTATCCTCCTCGCAAAGATGCTCAAGTTAACACTAGCCATAGCGAATTCTTCGCTCTGTCTCTATGTTGCACCTGCGACAAGACAAATTTGGCAAGTTTTTCAACAACTCATCGAAACTTCGAGATGAAATTGCTTCATGGGCGGTCCTAGGGCTGGTTGTTGGGTCAGTTGAGCTTGCCTTTCTCCTCTGGGATAGTTGTTCCACCTTTTGTGCAACCTCCCTAAGAGTTAAGATCTTCCTTCCTTCTCTTATGGGACCTCTCCCTCCTATAAATATCTCCTCCATGAATAACATCAACTATCTTTGATGTAACTAGATGATAGCTAGATGTAATTTGATAGTTTCAAGTTTATAAGAGAGGAGTAGAGGTAGAGTGTCGTTGGAGTGTGGAAGTAGCCTCATTTGTATTTTGATTTGAGAGATGTTTCAGTAGAGTTGGCTTGAAAGCTTTCTAGTATCAGTCCTTTTGGAAAGAAGAGAGAGTCATTTGTTCCCTTGGGAGACGATTCACAAGTAAATACTTACAGAGACATACCGACAGGACCCTTCAAGGAGGCCTATGACGTCAAGGCTCATTTGTAAGTTTTACTTTGATTGATATTAATACAAATCAATAGCTTGTTTCCTATATCGTGTGTTAAATTGTATGTCGGTAGCATGAGCTTCCTTGACTCTTCAAGTAGATTGTTTGGTTGTTTTCTATTATGTTTTTGGTGTTTCTCTACATGTTGTTTTCAGGTAAGAGTGACTAGAAGAAAAAGAGCTGGAGCAACACGATGAGGACTTCATCGAACGTCATATTGAAGGTAGGTCTTCATAACACAAACTTTCTAAGGAAATTTTCTTTGGTATTGTTTGTGCAGTGACTAAACGCACTCTAGGGCTAGAGGGGTTGCCTCTGTCTGTAGAGGGAACTTACATGTGTCACAAGTTGGCGACCATATTGGGTACTTTTCTTCTGTCTTTTGTGTTGATTGGCTTTGTTGGTTTATTTTATTCCTTATTTTTTGGGTAGCATACTTCATTTTGGAAGCTGTTAGACTACTTCTATAGCCTTCCCAACCTTCTGAGTGAGAGATCTGGTCCTGCCTTAGTCAAACTTTCATTTTTTGCTTTTGATTCTAGGTCGTCACTGTTTATTTCCTAACAGTCATGAAGTAGTCACATCTGCACTATCTTCTAGGTTGCATCTTTTACTATACGACGTGGATAAATTGTCTAACAGTCACGCTGAGGCTTGAAATCGGCTCGGGGCAGATAATTGAAGTACTTTCACGACGATGTCGCAAAGTGCTTGGTTAGGAAGGTGTGACGATTTGTTGTCGGCTCATGTTGCTAGTGTTTTACTTGGGACAATTCCTGTCAATTTCAAATTTTGAGGCTTGTTTGGTTGATCAACCAATGTGTTTTGTCCTCAGAGCTTGTTTTGCTCCTCTTTGTTGTGTCAAAAGTGTTGGTTGTTAAGATTTTTTATTTTGGTTTTCAAGTCTTTTCAAATCCTCACTCTTGAGCCATGTGACCTAAATACCCTAGGGTTTCTCCATTGCTTGGTTTTCTTGGGTCACTCCTCCATTGAGATATTTAGACTCTACTTGGTAAAATCTCTCTTGTTGTTTGAGGCTTCTTATTTTTTTGCTACTTGTCATCGTCTTGATTGGTATATGTGTTTGGTCACTGAACTTCCTTGTCTTGTTTGTTCGATCTCCTTCTTTCGCTTGGCATAAATTACTTTGCTTCCCAATCAATGAGATAGTTTTCTAGTTTTGTAAAAAGGATTATTTCTTTAGTCTTGAGTCTTTGATTCATTTGCGCATCTAGTTTCTTATCATTTATTCAAGAAAATAAAAAAAGTGCATTCATCTTGTGTTAAGGTTTGAAAGACGATTTTTGCATTAGTAGATTCTTGAGATTAAGACACTGAAAAGCAAAAAGTGTGTTTCTCATTCTTTCTTGTTCGGATTTCTTACAAGTTTGAGTAAATGGTAGAAGTGTTCCATTTTATTTGATTGGTTTTCTTGTTTTCCATTCAGTTTTTATGCATTGAACCTCTCACTCTTCCTTAGCTAGATATTCATCCAACGAAAATGGTCTTTTTGCTCATCTAGTTGCATTCTAGGAGTGTTAAAGATACATTCGAAAGGGCCTTAAAACCGAGACTTAATTCAAGATTAACTGTTAAAATTTATTGAATGAATTTAAAAACGCATTGGAACCTAATGCTCACATATCTAGAGGTCTAGGCTAGAGACGTGTTCCGACATTGTTAAACCTAGTTCCTACTGTTCTCACTAAGGTTGGGTGATTCCTCCTTTTGTGATACAATAGATGCTAGTATGGATTTTTGCTCCCTGTACTATCATGTATATATTGGGAGACCCCACTAGGTTATCATTCTATTATCCATAGGAAGCTGAGTCTACTACCTTATGAGTCGTAATGCACCAAACACAACATTCGGGAAGATTGATTACCGTACAAGAAGTCCTTGGTCATTTCTCTTTCATTTTATCACCAAGGTGTATATGTAATTTTATGATTTGTCCGGTAAACCTCTTGCCTAGAATTCCAGAGCAGTCACTTTCATTCCTTTTCAACTCTTTAAAAGTAAAAGGATCATCTGAGCACTTGTCCTTTTAGGCTCATTAAACTTCGAAGGTGATTAGAGTCATCTTTAGCCCTTTTTCTCGACTCTTTAAACATGAAAAGGCAGTGCTTCATTCCAGTGTCCTAAAATTTATTTGTCCGTGATAACATTTTACCTATTAATCTTGGCCACATTGTGATCACATCTTGAAAGATGTTTTGCAACCCTATTGATTATATATTTTCTCCCAGACTTTTGAGTTAGGCCATCTTGGCGGACTCACCAAATCCATTGTCCCTGCCAAGTGATGGAGAGCCCCTTTCTCCTATCCCTTCTGAGGTATCATCTGTTACTGGTACTCTTCTTATTGTCCCAATTGTTCAGCCTCTTGATTCTCGAGCTCCGGGTGAAGACCCTTTTGATTGGACTCATCCCAATGTTTGGGAATTTTTAAACATAGATCTCTTGTCTACTCCTCCCAGTGCTTCGATTTCGATGGCCACTTCTAACATGGATGAGTCAAATCCTATTAGTAGTCAAGAGAGCCTTGGGTCGACTGGGGAACCTTAGTTTTCCCTGGAAGGTTTTCCTTTCCACACTGTTACAAATGTCTCATTGCCACTTTGCTATCACACTCTGGATGACATACTTGGTTCTACATCTCTGCATCAAAGCTCTATGTAGTCTCGTACTACCATTCCGTCTTCTGGCCCTTTCATGTCTGCTTAGTTAGCCCCGACTTCCACACCTTAGATGCAGGTTATGTCAGTTACATCCATTCCATCAATGCCCACCATGTGTGTGGCATCCACAGCTCCTTCCGTTAGTGCGGTTACCACATCTTCAGTAATTACTACTGTTACTAGGATATTGTTCGGACCTGTTGGTAGAGGTCCTTCACCTCTGGTTTCTGGAGTGTAACAATCTCTTCGAATTCCATTCCGGCAGGATTGTAATATGATCAATACCTGTTTGATCTCCAAAATCCGACTCATAACCGTTTAGGTTCTCAATCGTTGCCCATTCTGCATAACCCTCCGCACTACTATGATCACCGTGGAGCTCATATTTATTACAATGGGTTGCTTCCTCCGGGAGTCCCAGTTAAGAATTACGTTCTATTTTCGGTTGCCTAGAATCGTACTACCTATCATGGCCCACAAGGCAAACCTTTGGGTTTGCAAGGGAAACCTTCGGATTTGCAAGGGAAACCTTCGAGTTTGCAAGGGAAAACTTTTCAAGGACAACCTTCAGGCCTGCAAGGACAACCCTTTCAGGGACAACCTTCGGCCTCCACAGGTTCCTCTTTTGTTTATTTGGGGCAACCTCCTGGTCAGCCAGGTCAACCTCAATTCCAGCTAGGCCAACCTATTGCCCAGCAAGGTCAACCTTCTAGTAAGCTAGGTCAACCTCAGTTTTAGCAAGGCCAACCTGTTGCCCAGCAAGGTGAACCTTTTGGTTAGCTAGGTCAACCTCAGTTTCAGTAAGATCAACCTATCGCCTAGCAAGGTCAGCCTTCTGGACAGATAGGTCAGCCCCAATTCCAACAAGGACATCAGTCTGGTCAAGTCAATCCAACTCTTAGTCAACCAGGCACTCAGTCGCAAGCTAGTTCCCAAGTTCAACCTAGTCTCCAGACTCAGGCTGGACTCCAAGCTCAACCTGGTCCCCAAACTCAAGTTGGATTCCAAGCCCAACCTGTTTATCAAATGCAACTTGGGCCCTATTCTGACGAATGACCCTATTCTTCAAAATCCATATTGGCCACCAGTTCTAACTAAGATTCTCAATGATTGTCCTAAATTCAACGATAAATCTAGAGAGGATCCCCAAGCGCATGTTATGACTTATCACCTTTGGTGCTCATCTAACTCATGGCTTGATGATTCTATCCACCTTCATATTTTTCAAAGGACTCTTACTGGTTCAGTTGCGAAATGGTATATTGAACTCACTCATGGAATTTTCCAAGACTTCAATTCACTTGCGATGGCATTTCTTACCCATTTTCAGTTACCAATTCATTATGAAATGGGAACACATCTCCTTAATTCTTTGAAATAGGACACAACTACTCACATCTCTGATCATATTCATGAATGGAGAAGGTGGCGCCGTTTGATTAAGTTCTGGATCCCTGATCAACTTCTGATTGACTGGTTTACTACCTCTTTTGTCGGTCCGATAGCTCGAGATATTGCTATGGGGGCATGTGTTATTGAAGAGCAAGCTATCGTACGTGCTCAGTATCTTGATTTGGTTTATTCCCAATCTAGCGTGCTTTATGATGTCTTACCTGATGCTTCATGACCTAGAACTTCTAAAGCCCCATCGATGCCTTCCGTCGACGGTGTTATTGGTTCCGTTGCTCAATATTCCCGAAAGTCTTCCACGACTCCTGTGAAGCAAAAACCTACTGCTCCTAGTGAAAATGCTTCTCAGTCCACATCTAATACTAGGAAAACCTCCGAAGTCAATGCCATTCAGTCCACCGTGGCAGAGAAAACTTTGAAAGGTGAGAATAAGGGGAAAGGTAAAAATAAGGCCGAGCTACCGAAGCAAGATCCTCCTAAAACTCCTACTGATGATGGTTCTAAATGCAAACCTAAGTATCCTTGTCTTATCTATGATGAGGATCACTACACTAAAGACTGTCCTAGATGGTCTAAGGTTAGTCGTTTGCATAAGGGGACTTCGGAACTCTTGCTATACTTAAAGAGCCTTTTCCCTCCCAGCAAACTCAAATGGTGGTCAATCAACCTTAGTCCTCTTCCACTTTTGGCTCCCAAGTTTTTATGGCTGGGACTATCCCTATTCATGTGAGTACTCAATTGAAAGAATATCCTCTGTCTATTGGCAAGGAACTTGAAGTACCTTCTAATGTTCCTTCATCCAGTTCGGGCCCTCTTCATATTAGACGACCCAACACTGAGTCTGTCATTAGACCTCCTACTAAGGGAGCTCTCCGGAAATCTTCATATAACCCTAATGCTCGTGCCACGTATAGTATTGTTGAAGACTAAGCCCAAGCTCCTTTGGCTATGTCTGCCTTGGAAGTTCTCCAAAGTTGTCCTCCCCAATGGAAGTCTTTGTTATCCGCCATTGGTGGCATTGATCTGGCCGATTCGGAGTTAATTACATTCAATCTTGAAAACCATGTGTTGCAATTGCCTCATCAAATCGCTTTCCTCATTCAAGTCATAATTAACTTGAAGAATATTCATCATACTGTTATTGATGAGGGTGCCTCAACTTGCATCATGTCTGTTGCTTGTTGGAAGGCCATCGGTTCCCCATCTTTGAGTCAATCTCCTAATACCTTGGAAACCTTTGTTGGAAGAGATTCTCATGCATTTAGTATTCTCCCACACTTGCCTATCACCCTGGAAGGGAAGACAGTTGATGTCAAAGTCGAAGTTGTTGACGCTAATCTGACTTACAACCTTTTGTTGGGGCGAAGCTGGATGTATGCTATGCATGCCGTGGCTTCGTCATTATTTCGTGTACTCCATTTTCCTGATCAAGGGAAAACCACCATGGTTGATTAGTTGTCTTTCTTCACTTCCTCTTCCTCGGATGGCAATTTTCCATTTGTGGAGCATACCAGTATTCCCTATGAGAGTGTGGGTGTTGGACTCTTTAAAGATCCTGCCCTTATGGGTGTTTTCTCACTCCCACCTCCTAATGTCGCCTCTGTTAATATGATCTCTATCAATCCTGATCCCTGGGTGATTCCCCCCATTGATCAGGTGGATTCATGGGGTGAGGTTATGCCGTTGAGCCCTGCCGAGCTCAACTATGTTGAAATCATTTCAGCTTCGATTTCATCTTCTGATTCTGCTCCTTCAAGTAGATCTCTCGACACGTATGTGCAATCCCCTTGGCTTGGAAATATTGCTTCTCCAAATCTGTTACAAGAGACATTTCCTTCTGATGAGGCAATTATTGAGACTATGTCTTTTGAGGATCCTCCTTGGCTCGATCATCACCATTGTTCCTCTTTCTCTCAAGCCCCGAGGCCGTGACTGCCTGTCTAGGTAAGTTTTCTTCCTGTGTTCCTTCTCAGCCGCTTCAGACTCCTATATTGACTCATGAGGTTTTTTCTGAGGGGAATATGGGGAACATTAAGAAAACCATGCCCATCGACATCTCTATTAAAACAACGACTGTTGAAAATATTCACATGGAGTTACTTGTTCTCCTGAGGAGATCCAACTTTACACCGACATTTTCCGAGAGTTTTGCGATGTGTTCACCTGGTCATATGAAGAAATTTTTGGTATTGATCCAAGTATTATGGTACATGAGATACCTACATACCCTGGTCCAAAGCCAGTTCATCAATGTTTACGTCCCGTGCACCCGAGAAAAGCTGTGGCCATTAAAGGAGAAGTTGAAAAACTTCTCAAGGCATGGTTTATTTACCCTATCCCACTGATAGACTGGGTATCTAACATTGTCCCTGTGACCAAAAAGCAGGGAACTATTAGATTTTGTGTTGATTATCGTGACATCAATTGCACATGTCCGAAAGATAACTATCCTACTCCCTCTATTGACCAGCTTATCGATGACTGTGCTAGGAGTGAGATATTCCAGATCAATATTTCGCCTGCCAATCAGCACAAAATTGCCTTCATCTATCCATGGGGTACTTTTGCTTACAAAAAGCTCCCTTTCGGTTGGAAGAATGCTGGTGAAACTTTCCAGCGAGCAATGTCCTATATTTTCATGACATTCGACACATTTTTCATCCTTATTTGGATGATCTTCCGGCTCATTCAACTAAATGCACCGACCATCCGAATCACCTCCACCAAATTTTTCTTCGCTGTAGACATTACTTTATTCGTCTCAATCCGCATAATATGACAGAATTCTAGGGTTTGTCATTTCTAAAGAGGGTATTCGTCTCGATCCCCTCAAGGTAAAAGCTATTCTGAATCTCCCGCCTCCTGCTTCTTTGCATTAGTTATAGAGTTTGCAAGGGAAGGCCAATTTCCTATGTCGTTTTATCCCTAACTATGCCGAGATTGCTAAAGGTTATACACATCTCCTTAAGCGTGACACTCCATTAATTTGGGATGACATCACCCAAAGGTCATTTGAGCAACTCAAGACACTATTTGTTTCTGCTCCCTTGTTGCGTCCACTCGACTATCATCGTGATTATTCTCTTTATCTAGCTACCACTGATAGTACTGTTGGTATGGTTTTGGTTCAAGACGATGACGATGGTTCCGAGCACGCCATCTATTATCCTAGCTGCAACCTTCTTGACACTAAGATTCACTATGCTTACATCAAGAAGCTCACCTTGGCAGCTGTTCAAGATGTCCAATGCTTTTGTCATTATATTTTTTTGTGCACGACGACTGTGATTTCATATTGAAACCCGATGACGTACATTCTGTCATGTCAATTACTGGGGGGGGAATAATCAAAATGGATTGTTATCCTTCAAGAGTTTGATCTGGAATTTACCATTTCCAAATCTAAGAAGTCACTGGTCTTCGCTGAGTTGATTTGATCATTACCATCTGCTTCCTCTCCCTCTCTAATAGAGGACCACATTTCGAATGACACACTTTTTTTTATTATTACCCTCGATCCTTGGTATGGTGACATTATTGTTTACCTCCAGACGTCTTCATTCCACCCTGATTTGTCTAAGGATGATCAGCGACGCATTCGCCACCATTCTAAGCCCTATCGTATTGTTGGAGACACTTTATACTGTCTCGGCATTGATTCAATTCTTCGTCATTTTCTAACTTTCAAGGAAGTTGAAAAGGTCTTAAATAACTGCCACTCTGGTGCCTGTGGTGGTCATATTTCTGGCTATGCTACTGCCCAAAAAATTGTTCGTGCTAGTTAACTTTGGCCCTTCATTTTCAAGGATCACTTTCTAGCTGTCCGTTCTTGTCACGTGTGTCAAATTTACTAGCAGAAGATGTGCGCGCCACCTTCCCTCTTGCATACTGTCATTACCGTTGACCCCTTTTGCTAAATGGGGCATTGATTTTATGACCTGTAACCCTCACTCAGCCGGGGGGCATGGGTATATCATCGTTTCCATCGATTATTTTACGAAATGGGTTGAAGCAATGCCTACATTGTCTAACGATGGTAAGACAGCTACACAATTCCTATTCAATCATGTGATTACCCAGTTCGGAGTCCCTCAGGCTATAGTCACTGATCATGGTTCCCATTTCCGTGGTTATATGATGACTGAGTTGACAACCCAATTAGGCTTGTGTCATAATAGTTCGACGCCTTATTACCCTCAGGCCAATGGCCAAGTTGAAGCAGTAAACAAAGTATTGGTTACCATGCTTCAGCGTACCATTGGAATGCACAAGTCCAATTGGCATTTGATGTTGTTTTCTGCCCTATGGGCCTACCATACCTCGGTTAAGGATGTGACTGGATTCACACCATTTCAACTTGTTTATGGTCTGGAAGCTACCCTCCCGATTGAATGTGAAATCCCTTCTCTCAAATTAGCTGTCGAATTGCTCCCGAATACTACTCTAGTGGAAGAACGCCTTCTTTATCTAGAACGGCTTGATGAGACTCGTCGACTTGCTTCTTTAGTCATTGAAGCACAAAATAAGAGAGTCAAAACTCACTTTGATCAGACAATCAACCCATGTTCCTTCACGGAGGGAGATTTAGTCTTGCTGTATGATCAAGCTAATGACATGCTGGGGGCAGGGAAATTCGAACCCATGTGGCATGGGCCCTATATTGTTAAACGTGTGTTGCAAAAAGGGGCTTATGAGCTAATTGATTATGAAGGCAACCCTTTAGATAAGCCCTGGAATGGGCTTTATCTTAAGAAATACTATGCATGAGTCTTTCGTGCATTTCTATGTACATAACTATGTTTTTCATTTTGTACATGTTTGGCTTGGTGTGTAAGCGTTTGCCACTTATTGTGTCCTTTTTGCTTCTTATGCAGATGTCTTTCGCACCTTATGTCAGTTTTGCTGATGGTGCCTGTCCCTGTACCTGGAATCTTTCCCCCACAACATGGGTTATCTACGATCCTCACGGTGAGTTGGTGGATCTTCAAGGTGTTTTTCTAGGATGTACCACAAACAATGTTGCTGAATATAGTGCCATCATTGAATTACTAGTTGAGGCTTTTGTCCTCAATATTCGTGCATTGATTGTGAATCTAGACTCACAGCTTATTGTTATTCAACTCAACGAGCGCTATTCTGTCAAAAATCCTCAAATTTTAAGGTTGTATTCACGTGTTCATTTACTGGAAAGGAATTTTGATTATATTACATATCGACACATTCCTAGAAGACTAGATACATTAACTGATGCATTGGAAAATCATGTATTAGATAGACATTTGCGACATTTATGAAAGTAAATCATTAAAGACATAATAAGTCATATAGCAAAAAAATAAGTTAAAGACATAATAAGTCATATAGCAAAAACATAGGTATATATATATATCAGTGTTCCACATCATAGTGCTCAAAAAATATGTGTTCGGTTACATCAAGACAACATGTCTTTCAAAACTGGCAGAAATTAAACCTAGGAGTCTAATCTATGTGGTACTCTCTATAGCACATGACTACTCGGACCACACATCTGAGAAGTCAGTGAATCCTTCCCAATACCCCTGCTGTGTGTCATTGGTATTGTTGAGGGATATCCTAGAATCTCCCGTAGTTAGGGATTCCCTACGTCAATCCCTCTAAGTATTGAGTGATCTCGTCCTCTACGTCTCCGCTAGGAGGAGGAATATCATACTCCCACTCAACTCTTCGAGCAATCAGAGACAAACTTGCAGGATTTTCCAGCCCAACATCTACCAGATTGAAACATAGTGATCAAAATATATATAAAAAATGATAAAAAATTACAAAATCTTTAAAAAATCAAAATTTGTTACCTTTGTGGTCCCAGTGTTCCCCAGGGGGAAGTACTAACTCTGGATCACCCCTGAAATCTAGGCCAGCATATGCTCAGTCCTAGACAATGACAAGTTGGGTGTCCAACCATTAGAAAAAATCGAGTCTCCATGATATATGTTGACCCCCGCCTCCTCTAGGCATCAGCAGCACCCACCGAGTCATCCGTGGTTCCCACGAAGTCGACCATGCTACAACTGCTTCCTGTCTCTAAAATATAGGAAGGCACTCAAGGATGAACGATACCAGGATGGACCCATACTCGAACTATTTTACATCCCCTCGCCTGCACTTTGTTAATTGTCGTTTCATGTTATCAGCCATGGCCTCAACCCAGTTGAAGACGGTGGGATCCATACAGTCGGCGGCCAGCTGAAGTTGGGTTTTGGTGGCCTCATGAGGCGCTTGTGAGCCAGCTTCTCTAGTGATGGTTGAGAGAAGGACATGAAGAGACAAGTTTATGACCGTAGAAATCTTGAGATTTCCGCCCTTGTCTGACTTCTCTACCTTTGGACACATTCTTCCCATCATCATGTCCATGGTTTCTCCAGTGATTCGATTCCCGTTCATGCAGGGCCTTTTGCCCCCTCCATGACAAACTTGTCAAGAAATAGATGTCTGTTGCCTCAATCTCTAGCTCTTGCCCTCAGATATTGAACTTAGCCTCATTCAGATCCCACACTCCAACCAGATATTGCATCAAGTTTGGTTGTGCCCTCAGACTAGGCACCATGAAAAATTTCAGTAGACCACAGTTCCGAAGCACATCCAGACAGTCTTGGTCTCCCATGGTCAGTTCATCATCGCCCGTATGCTCTCGTTCTTTCCACTCAATCACCATTTTTCTTCCTTCACTCACACATCAAGGATTATAAGTACTTTTCTTACATTTAAAATTCAAAGAAATAGCTTCAATTTAGAGAAATGTTAAGAATCGGTGCTCGGCATGCCTATTTTTCAAATAGTTGTGCTGAGCCAAAATCACCCGTTAGGGAAATAGGGATCTTCGCAACTTTTCCGTGTACAGTTGTGAAGACCTCGTTTCCTCCCTGTGGAAGATTTTGGGTCGTCATGATCCTAAGCTAGTGATTGACGATGATTGCCACGCACATGCCAACCCTAAATCCTTCCTTGGAGGCGGCTTCAACCATAAAAAACGAAGTATTGTCTATGTAAAAATGCAGGAAAACGATTAGAGCTTACCTAGAATGGATGAATTTGCTGACAGGCTGCTGATCTTTCTCCAGTCGATCATTGAAATTTCGAATGCACGAGGGTAAATTTTTCACTCTGAGGTAAAATGGTGAAAAGTAATTTGTTTTTTACCAAATGAATCTTTTATAAGTTTTTTTGGTCAAATTAGGGGTTTTGACTATTTCACGTGTAGGAATTTACAGGGTAAGTTCCTGAGACAAAACACCAAAGGACACCGCTCACAAACAGATCACAGATCAATACACTAGTATTGTTGATGTGGTTAAAACCCTCATAGAGGGAAACAGTCCATGGCTTGAGCCAGTGCGGCCACTTCAGGCAATTTATTAATATAAAAGAAAGACAATGTACATAAGCTTCTCTCATGAACGGTCACCTTACAAATGACCCTCCATGCTCTTTAAATAGAGATCATGGACCAATCGAGTGTTAACCATGGATCAATTATCAGTAATAGTGAGGAGAGAATGAACAGTCCGATCACTTCATGTCTAGAACATATCATGACCATTGGATTGTAAGTTACAAAAGTACATAGTAAAGAAACACACTTTACCTAACTCTACACTAGACCAAGTTATACATAACTATTTCCTATGTGTCGGAATATCCAAACATCCTCCCTTAAGAACAACTTGGGATGGGATTGAAGGATGTACAAATATGACACAATAGGAGAAGGAAGGAGGCATTAGAGCCTATCCCCCCTTAGTGACAACTTCCTGAACTCCAACCATAAATCAAAGTTTAGTAAACTTTGCCTCTGTGAGAGCCTTTGTAAATATGTCTGCAACTTGATCATCTGTTGAACAATATTGCACTTCAAGAACATGGTCATAAATGAGCTTTCTGATGAAGTGCATGTGTAGTTTAATGTGTTTGTTGTGCTGATGTTGGACTGGATCTTTGCATAGTTGAATGGCACTTTGATTATCACACCAAAGTGTAGTTGGATGCTACTGCTGAAAGCGAAACTCTGAAAGGATCTGACGAAGCCACAGGGCCTCCTTACTAGCTTCTACAGCACCACGATATTATGCTTCTACTAAAGAAAGAGAAATGGAACTTTGTTTCTTGCAAGCCCATGTAATAAGTCCTGAACCAAGAGTGAACACATAACCTGCAGTAGGCTTCCGATCATCAGGGTCACCAACCCAATCAGAATTAGTGAAACCAACCAATAGAGGAGATGTTCTACACTTTAATGAATCCCAAACTAAACTGGACCTCGAACATAATGAAGTATTCCTTTAGCTGCTTTCCAATGACTTTCATGTGGGTTTTGCATAAACTGAGCAATAAGGCCAATAGCAAAGGAAAAGGTCAGGGTGAGTATGGGTCAGATACAAAAGTTTTCCTACAAGTTGACGGTATAAGGTAGCATCAACTTCAGGGGAAGTACAAGTGATTGAAAGTTTGGCTCTAGACTGAAAGGGAGAAGAGGTTGGCTTATAGTCTTCCATGTGAAAATGGCGTAGAAGATCACAGGCATACTTGGATTGGGAAAGGGAAATACCTTCCTTGGATTGCAAGACTTGAAGACCAAAAAAATAATGCAAGTGTCCTAAGTCTGTCATTTCAAACTTCTTTTTAAGGCTGAATGTCACATGGTTTATAAGGTTGGGATCACTACCAGTAAGGATAAGATCATCAACATAAAGAACAAGAATGATAAGAGACTTTCCCACTTTCTTGGTGTAGATAGTATTGTCAGAATGACACCTAGAAAAGCCAGTTTCTAAAAGAAAGCTATCCATTTTGGCATACCAAGCTCGAGGGGCTTGCTTGAGACCATAAAGGGATTTCTTAAGCTGACATACAAGGCTGGAGTCTATTTGTATAAAGCCAGTAGGTTGTTCCATATAGATTTCTTCATGAAAGAAGGCATATTTAACATCCATCTGATGGACTTCCCATTTGAAAGAGGTAGCAAGTGAAGGAACAAGGCAGATAGAGTTCATTTTGGCAATAAGGGGGAAGGTTTCAGTATAGTCAATGCCTTCAACTTGTGACAAACCCTTAGCAACAAGACGAGCTTTATGTTTATCAACTTTTCCATCTGGGCCATACTTAGTTCTGTAAACCCATTTGCATCTAACAAGTTTTCATCCCTTTGGAAGAGGAACAAGATCCCATTTATCATTTGCCAATAATGAACGATATTCTTCATTCATAGTTGCGTCCCAATCTGGATGGCCTGAAGCTTCTGCAAAGGTGTCAGGATCATAATTCGTTGAAGCTTGAGCTAGTAAAGAAGAGGCTCTATTGAACTGAGAACGTGTGCGACACTGATATGTAGGATCACCGGCAAGAGTACCTGCTGCATCCCGGGTAGTACAGACCCATTTTGGAAGCTGAGGAGCTGAAGGAGGATCTTGAGAAGGTGGGGGAGGATTGCCATCCTCACTATCATCATCTGAAGAAGAAATATTTTCAGAAGTAGAAGGGATAGAGAGAGGTGTCACATCCGACGCACTAGGCTCCTAGGCCGATATATTTTTAGCAAACTGTATATCTCTTCTAATGATAACATTTTTGGACTTAAGTGGAATAAGTCTATATACTTTGACATCTTCAGAATATCCAACAAAAATACATTTTTCACTCTTAGGTTCTAAAGCTTTATGTTTCTCATCTGGAATATGGGCCCATGCTTCACTTCCAAAAACATGAAAGTGACTTACATCTGGTTTAATTGAGCTCCATGCTTCTTTTAGAGTGATGTTCTTTAAAACCTTAGTAGGAGTGCAATTTACTATGTAATTTGCACAGTTAATTTCTTCTACCCAAAAAACTAAGACTAAGTCCTTTAGATTGAAGCATACAATTAGCCATTTCCTTTAAGGTGCGATTCTTCCTTTCAGCTACACCATTTTGTTGTGGAGTATATGGAACAGTATGTTGCATTTGAATTCCATTATCAGTGCAAAAGTTGATGAATTTGTTGTTAACATATTGTTACACAAAAATATCGTCACCATGATTATTTGCAGTCAGTATGGGTCTATCATCACTTGTACTGTCCTCCTAAGCAAGTCTCAGACTATACTCTTCAAGTCAAGCTTTGAAAATGAGAGAAAGGCATTGAAAATCAACAAAGCTCTGGTTTCGCACTTTCTCTCACTGTTGCCTGCGGTCCCGCACCCCTGTTCACAAAAACTGCGGACCTGCCGCTTTGTCCCTAAAGGAGTGGGTCAGACCCCTGTGAAAGTCAAAAAGGCGCAAGTTTATTCTAAAAACTCACTTTGGGTTAATTATAGATGATTCTAGAAGGAATTTTGATGTGGATTAGTTGCTCTTAGGTGGTTCATGCATCCCAAAAGAGAAGGATCTAATCCCTTGATGAGAGGAGCTATCCCTTTGAAGGAGGGCTTTATCCCTTTGAAGGAGGACCTAGTAACTTCCCTCCATTGCACTATAAATTAAGGCATTGGGCTGGTTTCTAGGGAGGTTAGATGCTGAACATTTTTGAGGGTAAATGCTGGTGGAATTGAGACTTCCTAGTTGAGAGATCACATACCTTTTTGGATTCATTGGGAAGAGAGTGAAACTTGTCAAAGTAGAGGAGACTTCTTGTTGGACCTTGGGAGGAGCTTGTACAGCATCAAGGCACAGGTTGTAAAGTTCTTCTTTGATTTGAATTAATACAATCAGATTCATTTTTCTCAACAAATTGTCTTATGTCATTTGTTTCATGAATTCCTTGATCATCATGTTAAGTATGCTTTATGATATTGGCTTTTCAGGTGCTATTTAATTTGTTTGCTTGTTTGTGTTTGCAGATTTGCAACAAGGGAGCTCATTTGGATCAAAGGAGCGAAGCTTCTACAAACTTGCATTGGACCCAAGGTAGGCCTAAACACTTGTTTGCCTTTGTTTATAAATGCATATTTAGAGAAAGATAGTTTTTTATTGGCTTTCTTGTCACTAGATATTGTTAGATTCTAGGAAGGTCTATCTTGTCTGCAAGATCGACTCATTCTGTGTGACAAAATGGCGACTCCACTGGGGACTTTATTTTTTCCTTGTTTTTACTTTGACCTGAGAAACTGTGTTTTTGTTTCTGTTTTTGGCTTGTTGTGTGTGGAATTGGGTAGATTTAGGATTATTTTTTGTTTTTCTTAACTTTGGGAGAGGACCGCACCCTCAGCTTGGGACACAGTGCGGACCTATCCGCACTTTTGCTTTTAGCACAGAGCGGTACCGCACCTGTGTTAACTGTGCACTTGCGGACCCTGTCAAAATTTTGGAAAACCTAGGATTTTCTCTGTTAGTCAGCTTAGTTTTTGTTTAGATGTTATTATCCCCTGCCCAGACCTGCATATAACTTGTTAGAAGATTTTCTTAGGTTAATTCCATTGGTGTTAGGGTTTTAGGTGAAATTCCTAGAAGTTTTGATTATTGGGTTTGGTTTTGTTTTTGGTCTTGTAGTAGCTCTGAGCTTAGAAGCTGTAGAAACCTCAGATCACCTTGGTTTTTACCACCCTTCTTATGAGTTTGACCATTTGCAAGATCTACCTTTGTTGAGGAATCCACCTTGTGTTTTCTCTTTACGAAACTTCGAAAAAGCTTTTGTTAAAAGTTTGGATTTCATTTTTAGAAAAGAAATGGTTGTTTTTTGACTGATTTGTGATTCTAGACAAATTAGTCCTTAGTTTTCTTGTAGCTAAGTAAAACATCCTTGAAAAATTGTAAGCTTTGACTTCAAATAGGTTTTTATAGTTTATAGATCTCAAGATTAGTCATTTCCGTAGTTTTGAGTGTTTTATAAAAAATAAAAAATCTCTTTTGGAAAAAGTTTGTTTTTGTAGTGTTTGAGTGTTTTGAAAGAAAAGGGAAATTTTTGTGAAAATAACTAGTTGTCTCGTTTTGAGTGCATTGGAAAAGACAAAAAGCTCTTCTTTTAATTTGTTTGCTAAGAAATATTTGTGCTTACAAGTATTTGCATTCTCAAACTCTTTCCTAGCTAGAAGTTCATTGAAGGGAAAAGATTGCTTAATCATCTTAAGTGCATTTTTTAGTGATTTCAAGTCGAGTCTTCACACCACGAGTTTCATCTCCGCACCTCTTGACTTAAACAAAAACCAATAAAAATAACGCTTAAAGTAAAATCTATCTACTAATATTTTTATTTCTAGGGCTCTGATACACCAACATAACTTAGGCTAGTGTCTTGGAGTAGGGAGTAATTAAATCTCCAAGACAGTAAAACAAACAAGTAGTTGTATCTTGCGGTAGGAGAGAAATCCAATTGTTGCATTTATGCTCTGGGAAAGCTCCTCTTAAAGGAGAAGCACGAGATCGTGTCCGAACCAGTGTGGGAATCAATCCTTCCTCATTGGGAATGACGCTAGATATTCATGTATTAAAAACGGTAAACCTCGGATTAACCATTGTCGAGGAGCCTGGGGTCACTTGTTGGTAAACCTTGGATTATGTCAAGGAGCCTTCAAGGGGATTGAGCTTGTTACTCTGCCCTTGTGTGCGTATCAGAATGTAGACTGTTCCCCCAGGTATATTTGTTTCCGTTGGTAACCTTAGTGACCATATTCTATAGGATTCTTCCTAAGGTGACAGTGGTGGGAAGATCCCACTGTACTTGGAGCAGACGTCGGCTAGACTCACTTGGATTTTTTGGGGGGTTCTCTTCACTCGAGACGGTTTAGTGGAGGAACTTGTGCCAGTCTATTCATTAAGCAGGTTTCCAGGGTAACTGTTCCAACTGCCATTTCTGTATTGAACTCTGCGACGTTGGGCTTCATCACCAACTAGTGTTTTCAGTATGGAAAGTTACTGTTTGCGTGTGTTTTGATTTCCTAAATTCTTTAGGCGTGTGATTCAAATTTGTTTGGTTCTTTAGAGGCTTTAGGTGGTTTTCATTGAGATTTTACTTTGTTTGCGTGTGAAGTAGTTAAAATTTTTTAATCATGGCTGAATTACCGAGGAAGTCCCGTAGACTTCGGGGCCAACCTCCTGAGTTTTTACTGAGCCAGCTTGAAGGGTTAAGAGCCCTCGTAACTCCTAGAGACAATAGAGTTGGGTCACTTGAAGAAGGAGAGTCTTCTTTGGTGGTACATCCTGATTTTAAAGCTTTAGTAGTAGATTATAATCCACAATCAGTGTCTGTTTCCGAAATTACTAGTAGCTTTTCATCTACTAGTGATATAGGTGAGGAACTTGAAATATCTGAGCTTGAGAGTGAATTTGCTGCTACTCCAACATCGGGGTTTACCTCTCCAACTTCTACTGGTCCTGGTTCACCCAGGGTAGAAAGAATAATTACCCAAAATCTTCCTTCTGGACTTATAGCTATTGAAGAACTTGCTACTCCGGAAGAAGAAGTAGGCATCCCTATCCCTGAAAATCGACCTATTATTGAACTTAGGGAGAGTGAATCAATTTTTTACAGTCCACCTAGGAGTAGTGCTTGGTATCTTTCATTGACTAATTTTTTGGAAAACCCAGGGCTAAGTTTTTCACCACCTCGTATTACTTATCACCCAACACCTAGAGGTTACTATCCTCCATTAAATATGTCAAGACAGTCGTCCATGTTTACTCAATCACCAGAATCCTTTTTGTATGGCAGTCCTTCTGTTCCCTCTGGGTATCAATCATTTTCTGGTACTTTTGCGGGAGCATCTCCTCAACCCATTGAACAAGGATTATTAACTGGAAACAATGGTACTAATCCGTTGAGTGTAGAAGATATTTTCATGATGTCAGGTACTATTCCTAATCCTCAACCTCAAGGTGGCCAGTTACCGCCTAGGGGGCAGCCTCAAAATCCTCAATTATCACCTGGGGGGCAACCTCAAGGTACCCAATTTGTGCTTGGGGACAACCTCAAGGACAGTACATACCTACAGGACAGTACGTTCCTCAAGGTCAACCCTAGACTCAATATGTACCTCAAGGTCAACACCAGTATCAATATGTACCTCAAGGTCAACCCCAGTATCAGTACGTGCCTCAAGGGTATCAACCCCAAGGTCAATACTCGAACCAAGGTTTCCAACCACCCCCCGGTCAATCATATGTTCAAGGAATGAGAAATGTACCTTTGAATTATCAACCCTACCCTCAACCCGGTTATGGTCCTCAATATTCTTAACCTGTTATGGGTTCGTACCCCAGAATGAATTTAGTGTGGGATCCATCGCAAACTCAACAGGTCTTGCAACCGAATGTACAGTTGTCATCTCAAACTGGACAACCCTTAGTTTCTGGTTCACCCCAGCAACCTGTCCAGTCTACTATTCAAACTTCTGTACCTTCGGTAGTTTCTCAGCCTGGGCCTAGTACGCCTCGTACTCCGCCTCAAACGACTGCTGCAACTGCTGCAACATCTATTCAATCTACCCCACCTACTTCTAGAGTATCGACAGCTCCGGTTTCTACTGTTCCTGTATCTACTCCTCAGACATCTTTACCTCAGTCTGGATCCACTATTCAAACTTTGGTTCAGATGCCTGTAGGACAACCTGGTTCAAGTATGGTTGTCACAAGTCAACCATAATTTACTTATCAACCGTACCAGGGACAGTACCAATTCAGTCTTGCTGTGCAGCAGCCAGTCTATCAGTATCAACCATACTGTGGGTATACATATCAACAACCTCAACAACCCCAGTATGGTCTGGTTAATCCTGGTTTTCTGGGAGGATACAATATCCCAAATGCAATTCCTATTCCTAGTTATCCTGGATATCCTCCTCCTGGGGCTAGTCTCATGACCCAGGGTTTTAGGGATCCTAATCGTTAGTTACTGTTTATCGCAACTTTGGACTTGCCTGACTTGTCGCGCTTAATGAACGATCCCATTAATTATCTTCCGTTTTGGCCGCCAATGCCGAATAAGTTGCCTAGTGATATTCCTAAGTTTGAAGGCAAATCAGGAGAGGACCCGTCGAACCATGTGATGACTTATCACCTTTGGTGTGCGTCTAACTCCATTTTAGATGATTCAATCCATCTAAGGCTTTTCCAACGCACTCTAATTGGTCTTGCAGCCAAGTGGTACATTGAGTTACCGCGAGCCACTTTTTACAACTTTAGTTAGTTAGCTACCTCATTTTTAACTCATTTTCAGTTGCCAGTCAGATATTACAATGGCACGGAATTACTAACTTCATTAAAGCAGTCGATGTCCACTTACATTTCAGATCATATTCATGAATGGAGACGTTGACGACATTTAGTGAAGGTTTTTATTCTGGATTAGATCTTAGCTGAATGGCTTGTAAAATATTTATTGCCAAAGATCACTGAGGATGTAGCTAAGTCCGGAGTCGTTACTGAAGAGCAAGTAATTGCTCAAGCACAGTGCCTTGACTTGGTTTATACTCAGTCAGGTATGTTACATGAGAAAATCCTCGATCTTCCTAAGAAAAATCAAATTGCTGCAGCTCCTTCAGGGTCTCATGCCGCTGATGGTATGATTGGTACGGTTAATACCAAAAGTAAGAAGAAGTCTTCCAAGAATTCTTCTCCTATCATAACCTTGCCAGATTCCCCGACAGGAGATTCTTCTGCGGAGATTTATGCCGATATTCATGTTGTAGAGTCATCTACAGCCAAATCAAAATCTGGTGGTAAGAAGAAAGGGAAGAAGAAAAACAAAACAGACAAAAATTCAAAAGAGAAACCTGAAAAAGCGGAATCCAATGATGAGAAACGCAAACCTCGTTATCCTTGTCTCATTTGTGACGAAGAGATTTTACAAGGGACTGCCCTCATCGTGCAGAGGTTGCGAAGATTGACAAAGGTTCCCAAACACCTACTATTTTGAAGGATCTTTTTCCAAGTCAAGACAGTAAGATGATAGGTTCTTCCTCGAATGCCAATGAAGAACCCATACTGATGATTTCCCATGTTAGGATTGCGACTCGATCGCATGATTATGGTAGTAAAAGTCTTGTTGATGGTAAAGAAGCAAAATCTTCTCATTCTAACCCATCAACCTCAACTCCCGGTTTCGATCCACTACAGATCGAGAAACCTAATCCAGACTTAGTAATCAAACTGCCCGCCAAGGGTATACTTCGAAAGTTAGCTTTCAATCCACATGCGAGAGCGGCTCAGAACTATAACTTTGTTGAGGATTTAACTATTTCACCTTCAACAATGTCGGCTTTGGAAGTGCTGCAATCATGTCCAGCACAACGTAAATTACTTTTGTCAGCTATAGGAGCTGTTGACATTCAAGACTCGAACCTAATAATTTTCGATATAGAAAATAGTACACCGTGCTTACCTCATCAAATGGCTTTCCAGATCTCAGTGATAGTAAAAAATAGGCCTATTCATAGGACTATGATTGATGAGGGAGCCTCAACGTGTATTATGTCGATACAGTGTTGGAGATCGCTTGGTTCTCCTTCACTAAATCAATCCTCGATGATTCTAAAGGCCTTTGATGGCCGTGGATTTCATCCTTTTGGCATTCTACAGGATTTACCTATAGGGGTTGAAGGAAAAACTGTTAATCTAGATGTGGAGGTGGTTGATGCCCCTCTAGATTACAACCTTCTCTTGGGTCGTAGTTGGTCTTACGCTATGACAGTTGTCACTTCATCGGCCTTTTGGGTTATAAATTTTCCTCATAATGGAAAGATCGTAACAATAGACCAGTTGGCTTACTTTTCATCCGACCCAGCCTCTTCTGAAAGCATTCAGCATGTCGGTAAAACGACTATCCCGTATAAGGATGTTGGAGTAGGACTAGTTAAAGATTCTGGTTTACTGGGAACTTTTCCTTTTCCTCTGATCAACGCATCGTCTTATTTTGCAACCATTCATATGATTTCGTCAGACACCATTATTTATGATGATCCTTGGATCGTACCTTCTGAATATGAGATAGACTCATTTGGTGATGTTATGCCTTTGAGTCCATATGAAATTGCGTATGAGGCCGTGCAATCGTTTACCGACCCATCTTCAAACAAAATTGACTTAATGAATGTGGTCCATGAGGAATCACTTTTCAAATCAAATTCAGATTCAACAACGTTTTCCGAAATTGTTCACTCTGATGAGCAAATTCGTGAAATCCTATGTGTAGATGATTTACCATGGGAAGATCTCCATCACAGATCTTTGTTCTTACCCGAGAATGATCGTTTTGAAAATGATTTTTCATCAATTTTTACGACTGAATATATCAAGGAACCTCAGAATCCAATGAAAAATCTTGATTCAGAGTTAAATTTGGGAAACATCTCTTGAACTATTCCTATTGACATTTCGGTTAAGCCTGGAATTGTTGAAAACATTCATATAGGTGCCTCATGTACAGAAGATGAAATTCAAATATATAAGGCCCTATTTCAAGAATTCCACGACGTGTTTTCCTGGTCGTATGAGGAAATGCCAAGAATTGACCCCGCAATTGTTGTTCATGAAATCAAGACTTACCCAGAAGCTAAACCCGTCACGCAAAGTTTGCGTCAGATTCACCCAAGAAAAGTTGCTGCTATTAAAGCAGAAGTTGAAAAATGACTCAAAGCAGGTTTCATTTATCCGATTCCGTTAACGGATTGGGTATCGAATATTGTTCCAGTTAACAAAAAGCAGGGAACAATAAGAATATGCATCGATTATAGGGACATTAATCGAGCCTGTCCAAAGGACAATTACCCAACTCCCTATATCGATCAAATCATTGATGATTGTGCTGGCAGCAAAATATTCTCCTTCATGGATGGTTTTTCCGGATACAATCAAATCAATATTCTACCTGCCGATCAACCAAAAACGGCTTTCATTTGTCCATGGGGGACATTTGCTTATTACAAATTACCCTTTGGGCTCACGAATGCCGGGGAAACTTTTCAAAGGGCCATGTCTTATGCGTTTCATGACATCAAGCACATTATGCAACCCTATCTCGATGATTTTCCTGCTCATTCATTACATCGAGTTGATCATCTCATCCATTTACGAGTAATCTTTATGAGGTGTAGGCATTATCGGATTAGGTTGAATCCGCACAAGTGTGTTTTCTGTATAGAAATGGGTCGATTGTTGGGGTTTGTTGTTTCGAAAGTCGGCATTCGCGTCGATCCCTCGAAGGTTGAAGCTATTGTCAAATTGCCTCCTCCTTCGAGTATTCGCCAACTCCAAAGTTTGCAAGGGAAAGCAAACTTTTTACGACGATTCATTCCTAACTACGCCGAGGTTACAAAGGGTTTTACCCGGTTGTTGAAACAGAATACTCCATTCTATTGGGATGAGATAGCTCATAAATCTTTTGATGCACTAAAACACGCGTTGACCCATGCACCGTTATTGCATCCTCCCAACTACAACCAGGACTACTTCTTGTATCTCGCCGCTTCTCATTCCACCATTGGAATGGTCTTAGTTCAGGAAGATGAATTTAGTACTGAACATGTGATATATTACCTTATTCGAACTTTAAATCCAACTAAGCTAAAATACTCACATGTGGAGAAATTGGCATTGGCAGCTATTCAAGTTGTCCAACGTTTTCATCACTACATTTTACTACGTAAAACTACAGTAATTTCTGATTGCAACCCTATGGTCTACATTTTGACCAAGCAATTGCTAAGGGGCAAGTAATCCAAATGGATTATGATCCTACAGGAGTTTGACTTGGAATTTGAAAAATCTAAGTCTAAGAAATCTTTAGTTTTTACGGAGTTAATGTGTGACTTCCCGCGTGCTGACACGGAAACTGTGGCGGAGGAGCCCATTGTGGACGAATCCTTGTTTCTAATCAGCACTTTAGATCTGTGGTATGGGGATATCATCGTTTATCTCCAGACCCAATCCTTTCGGCCAGAAATTTCAAGGTCAGAACATCGAAAGATACGATTCCAGTCCCAACAATTCAGAATTATTGGAGATACTCTTTATCGCCGTGGGGCGGACTCTGTTTTTCGACGTTGTTTAACTCGCGAGGAAGCTGAAAGGGTTCTAAATGACTGTCACTCTGGAGCGTGTGGAAATCATATGTCTGGGTATGCCACAGCCCAAAAGATATTGTGCACTGGCTACTTCTGGTCGTCTTTGTTTAAAGATTATATTAACGCGGTCCGAAAATGCCACAACTGCCAAATTTTTGATCGAAAGATGTGCGCTCCACCTGCTCCTCTCCACCCTATAATTGTCGTTGGTCCTTTTGCCAAATGGGGTATCGATTTTATTACATGTAACCCTCACTCGGCCGGGGGGCATGCGTATATCATCCTTGCAGTAGATTATTTTACCAAGTGGGCCGAGGCGATGCCTACATTTGAGGCAGACGGCAAAACAGTTACAATTTTCGTGTTCAATCATATAATTACTAGGTTTGGTGTTCCACAAGCGATTATCACTAATCACGGGCGTCATTTTCGAAACGTTATGATGACCGAACTTACAAGCCAGCTTGGTTTATGTCACGATAGTTCAACTCCTTATTATCCACAAGCTAATGGTCTGGTTGAATCCATCAACAAAGTTTTAGTCATCATGATCCGACGAATCATTGGGATTCATCGGTTAAATTGGCATAACATGCTATTTTTAGCGCTTTGGGCGTATCAAACCTCAGTAAAAACGTCAATAGGGTTCACTCCTTTCCAACTAGTTTATGGTCTGGAAGCTGTGTTACCCATTGAATGCGAAATCCTGTCATCGCGAATGGCCATCGAGTTACTTCTAGCCACTTTCGAAGAGGAAAAACGTTTGTTATACTTGGCTCAATTAGATGAGAATCGACATGATGCTACATTGGCGATCGAAACTCACACAAAACGTATTAAAGCTCAGTATGATCGAAATGTGACCCCTTGAAATTTTTCGGAAGGAGATCTAGTCTTATTGTACGATCAAGATAATGATAAATTAGGCGCTGGAAAATTCGTTCCTATGTGGCATGGTCCCTATGTTGTCAAGTGAAAGCTAGCAAAAGGGGCCTATGAATTGGTAGACTTTGACGAGGACTCTTTAGGATAACCCAGAAATGGTCTTTACCTGAAGAGGTATTATGCTTAAAGAATGGGTATGGAGATTTTTTAGTTAGGATAGTTTTCTTTCTAGCTGGTGTGTTTTAGTTTAAAAAGTGTGCTTAGCTTAGAGAGTGTTTTTCATCATTATTCCTGCTTATCTTGGTTTTACTCTTGATATTGAAGATGTCGATGCCTCTCCAAACATACATTGGTTTCGCTGATGGTGCTTGTCGTAATACACAGAACATTTCTTCCACAGCTTGGGTTATCTATTTGCCCTCTGACGAGTTGGTATCTATGCATGGGGTAAGCCTCGGTCAAACAATGAACAACATTGTCGAGTAAAGTGCAGTGATTGAGTTATTATTTGAATCTATTTCATTTGGGATTCAGAGTTTGATAGTGAGGTTAGACTTTGAACTCGTTGTATTACAACTTAATAGAGTGTATGCCATTAGAAATCCAGTGTTATTGAGATTATTTTTGAGAGTGCGTCTCTTGGAACGTGAATTTGATTATATTGAATATCAACATATTCCAAGATCTTTAAATACATTAGTAGATGCAATTGCTTCTCGAATGTTAAGTAGAGATTTGCAATAATCATACATGTAAATTTAAAAGCATTCCATAACATGATTTACAAGATAAGCCGGTAATAGTGATATATATAGGAGTGTGTCAAAATATACATCGTCCTCGATCATAGGTTGAAAAACACCTTATGATCGGCAAAAATGATAAGTACAAAAATCAAAAATGTCATATGTGTCTACAATGGGCGATCATCCTATCACTGGTGATGATCTCGATAAGAAACCACTGCACAGACCACCTTACAAAGGAACCTCCTAAAAGGTCCTGGGACCCCAATCACATAGCACTGTAGTCGACGAGGAATGTCATCTATGCCGGTCTCTGGCATGTCCCCTGTCAAGCGCTCTAGATGACTCTCCAACTTGGCCAAGGTCTCTGCTGATTCGTCCTGTGGGGCTGGCGCCGCTGCAGCTGGTTGTTTCCTCTCGTAAGGCCAGAGAGTGGCTGGTCACTGTGGACCCAAATCTACATTGAAACTTTTACTATCAGTTTTGGGACGACATAAAAAAAAAAAAAAAAAAAATTGAAAATGATTTTACCTGAGTCATCCCATTTCTCTCCTGGTGGAAGAGCCATGTCTGGGTCACCGCGAAAATCTACCCCAGCATAAGGGAAGTCCTGAATAGCAAAAACCTGGTTTTCCAACCAATGGAAATACTCAGGTTTGAATCGAACGACCTCTGTCCACTCGTCCGGATGACGGGCCATAACTGCAACCCATCGCATCAGTTTGGGCTCTCGAGGAAGCCCAGCTCCAACAGTAAGGTGCTGCGGGACCAACATTGGGACCCTCTCCAGACCAAAGCTCACAACCAAAGCCCCATAACCAAAGGTCTTCAGTTGTCTGTTCTTGGCTCTGGTCAGTTGGCCTTTTACATTAGCCAACACAGCATCGCACCAGTTGAAGATGGTGCCTTGAAAGCAGTCAACTGTCATCCGCATCTGGGATCCGGTGGCAATATGTAGTGCGGCACTCCCGCAAAGTCTGGTAACAGTAAACACAATCACCATGAGTTCAGGACAAGATATGGTTTTAATGTCTATCCCTTTGTCTCTAGCCTGGCTGTTGCAGAACTCTAGCCGGAGGCTATCGACAGACTGGCCACCTGGCCTAGTCTCGAATAGAGTCAAGTCTTCACCTCTCTTAGGCAAACCAGTCAAAAAGTATATATCCGCCGGCTCAATTTTGAGCTGGTGGCCACCAATGAAGAAGCACTGGTCCTGTATGCTCCACCTATCTACCAGCCACTGTAAGAAGTCCACCTGGGCCCTCATGCCAGGTATGGCCCAGAATTTGTACAAGCCACATGCCTTCAATGCATCGATTGAAGGTTGGTGATTTAACATGGCAAGATCTATGTCCTCATGCTCCCATTCTCGCCAATCAAGCATGATATACAGTCTACATCCAACAAAAATGCAAATTAGAATGCAAGAAATTAAATCGTTTGGGTCAATTTTGAGAATTTTTGGGTTAAAAACCCTTGTTGCGGGGACCGCACCCTCTCTATTAGAGACAGTGCATGGGTCCACACCTTGCCTTCATGGAAGGTGCGGACCCCTGACTTTTTCCCCATTGAGAAAAAGTCGGGGTCCATGGGCTGCCAGTGTTATGCCTGCAGGCCCCCGTGCGCGGGTTTCTAGCCTAAAAACCCTCTAAAAAATGAATTAAAACCCTAAAACACAAATTGAAATGGTTGAATTTGAAGAGTAGGATGATGTGGATTACCTGGAGAAGACAACATTTGCTTCCGACGGATGGATTTTCCACAATCTTCATGGGAAGTTTCTGAACAAAAGCACTATTTTCTCACCCAAATCTCAAACGGTAAAAATGAATTGACGAAAGCCCTTTTTATAAGTTTTTTGAATAAATGAATTGTAAATTTGTTTATGTTTCACTTTAGAAAGGTAATTTTTGCAGCATTTTTATCCATCTCAAACAGGTATGAGTAATGTTTGCAGTTTTTGTTCAGGATAACGGATTGTTCAGGCGAAATCGATCATTTTCAACGAAAAAACATTTAGAGTCACCTTTAAGCTCTTTTCTGACTCCTAAAACATGAAAAGGTTGCCGAGTTTTTCTTTTTAAACTCGTTAAAATGAAACTAAAAAGACGGTCCACTTACAACTCTTTTCTGACCGTAAAAACATGAAAAGATTGCTGGATTTTTGTTGTTTCAAATTCGATATTGGTTATAAAACGACGTGTCGTTGATCGCTTTTTTACTTTTTCGGATCAGGGGAACTAATTACGAAAAGTACTCCTTGGTCGTAAAGATCAAGCGGTTCTCTCAAGTATTATTTTATATTTTTTCGGGCTTGGGAGACACAAATTTAAGAAAAAGGTCAACCCTGGAGTCTTCTTAAGTTTTTTTAGACTCTCTAAAATTGAAAAACGCCGAGTTTCTCCTATACTGGACTCGTTAAAATTTAACAGTAAAGAACTTGTTCAATTACAAACAGGAACGAACCACTCCTTCTTAGGGTTTGAATTTAAACTAAGTTGGACTCATCTGAAGGATGAGCTTATAATCAAGCAAATGTTGTCCTCCTCAAGCTTGTCAAAAATAAAGAGGTACTTGCCAGAAATGGAGGGGGAAAAGAGAGAAAAATGAGCCTGTTTGTCATACTTTGTAACCACTCTTGAACACGACACTTTTATTCACCTGGGTTGGGAAATCCTTTTCCTAACAGTTGATCAAACCACATTGAAAGTCTTCAATTGGTTTCTGGGTATTAAATTTGGGTCAATTGTCACCAAACCATCTGTTGTGTCGTTATGTGTTCAAGAGGTCACTGCCAATAAGAACAATGTAAACTTTGAAACGGGAACTGATACTGTTACCCGTTTTGTAGAGGTGGCAAAAAAATGACCCGATTTTCAAAAGTGTTGATGCAGAATACACATGTTTTTTTAAGAACATGGTTTTTGGAACTTTAATTTTTTTCATGTGCATTAAGTTTTAGAATGGTAGTGAATGGTAGTGATTTTCATCCTGATTTTAAAAAGTGAGTATTCTGCATCACACCCTTTTTTTAAAAGACCTATTTTTTGACTTTAAATTTTCTAGTGTGTGAAATGGAAAAAATTATTTTCTAAATTTGATAGTTTTTGAAGTCGTCATTGTATTCATATTTTCTTGTTCTCTATCTTAATTTTTTTTTTTTTAGTGGGGTTTTTATTGTTTTGCGTTTTTAAATTAGAAAGTCGATAGTTTGAATTTTAGATAATCTACATATTTAGACATCCTTAATTAATTTTTCAATCCACATGAAATAATTGTTTCTAAAAAACAACATTTTTTAACAATGGACATAAAAAATAACCATTTTTAACATAAATATAACAAAAAAACTAAACGTTTTGATAATTTTTTGCTAGAATTAACATGTCAAAATCACAATTTTTATACAAAAATATTAACTAAAAATGGTCAAATAATAGTTTTTTTTATGAATTTCATGTCAAAAAGATAATAATAACTACTTTTTTTTTTCAAAAAATAATGATTAACTTAAAAATCAATGCAAAAGTCACATATTACCAATATTGAACACATCTACCCAAATCTTCAAGTAATTTCGAATCAAACAATGAATACTTTATTCTCCCACCTTCACATCCAATTGTTTTATTTCTAGACGCACATTAGGAGGGACAATGTTGAAAATGGATCCACCTTTTTTAAGAGTTGATCTAGTCTATATACTCGTTGCACTTCATTTTATCCCATTCTCTTCTCTTAAACTTCTCTTTTCATTCCTTTTTTTCTAGTTTGTTTCCTCCTATTTGAATTCTCTCATGCATCCCCCTAGCAACTTCCCCTGAATCCTTCTTCTTATTCCAAGAATGGAGGGGAGACACCTTGTCTTTTTGTTCCAAGAATGTACGGGAGACACCTTGTTAAGATATATGAGTAATGGTTTAAATCTAGAAACTGATTTTCTCCCCTGTTCATAACTTGAAAAAAGTGAAGATAATAAAATAAGATAGATAAAAATAATAATAATAAAGAAGTCTCTTAAGCCCCTTACTTTTCCCCACTTATAATATCATAATTATTATATAGTCATTAATAGTCTACTTGATCATCATCATTTATTAAATATAAAACTAAAATATACATAACGGTTATGCCTACTCAAATCCTTAAAAAAAATCATATTAAAGTTACACAACATGAATTTTCAAAATTATACTAACCTCTGAAATGTAATATTTCGTTCAAACAACAATTTTCAAAATTATGTTGACCTCCGAACTTACTTAAATATAATATCTCCTTCAAACATAAATTTTGAGAATTATACTAACCTCCGAATATATTTAAATAAAATATTCCGTTCAAACAAAGAACTTGCAAAATTATACTGATCTTCACAATTATTTAAATATAATATCTCGTTCAACACCGTTTTAGCCACAAACTACAGTAATAGTTGGGAGTAAAGTCATCAAATTTTGCCTTCAGCCAGAAGGCATATTTACCGGCTTCAAAATTCATATGATATTTTGAAAAGAAAATTCATTGCTTCAAAATTCAAGAGATGACTAAAGTTATGGTTACAGTGGCGAGAATATAATCCTTTTGTTCAAAATTCAAACGATGACGGAGGGTTATGGCGACCGTGTGACTGAATCAACCGTGTGCTAATACCTTGCGCTAAATTAAGTGCCCAATGCGCGCGCAGCGCCACCCCCGGGCCGCCCCGCCCCGCCCGACCGCCGGCGGGTCGATTCCGGGACTCGACCCGCCGCCGGTCGGGCGGGGCGGGGTGGCCCGGGGGTGGCGCTGCGCGCGGCAGCGGCACCCCGGGCCGTCCCGCCCCTCCCGACCGGCGGCGGGTCGATTTCGGGAATCGACCCGCAGCCGGTCGGGCGGGGCGGGGCGGCCTGGGGGTGGCGCTGTGCGCGGCAGCGACACTATGTTTCATACACAGTACCAGAACGGTTTGACGAGATTGGAAGCCTTGTCATGGCAATACATTTCCGTTGCAATTTTTGGTGCGTCGCTTGCCTCACACTGTGTAAATCTAAAACCCAAACCCAACCCAAACATTGCCACTTTCAGCACTCAACCAACTCCAGAGAAGGGTAGCATCACACAGTTTCTTCAAAATGAATGTGGCTTAACAGAGACCAACATCACCACAGGATTCAGGCACTGCAACAATCTACTTAACAGGCAATCAACCGAGTCTTTGGAAAATATCGTCCAATTGTTCAAGGATTGCGGCTTGAGTAAAGCTCAGATTCGAACCGCATTCCTTTCCAATCCGCGTCTGCTGCAACTCAATGCAGAAAGCAACCTCAAGCCTAAGATTGCCTTGTTTCGAACATTCCTTCGAGAGGAAGATTTAAGGAAAATCATCTCCACGAATGCAAGGATTTTCAACAAGAATCTGGATGACACCATGAAAACTTCCGTGCCACTTTTACGGGAATACGGATTCCAAGGCAACGCCTTATCAGAGCTGCTAACAAAACAACCCCGCCTGCTTATAACTTCAGCGAAACATATTACTGAAGCGTTTGAACTGGCAGGAAATTTAGGGCTTACGAAGGCTTCCAAGATGTTTGCCTATGTTTTCCAGCTTATTATTTCAATGGGGAGAGATAATACAGTCCGTAAATTGTAGAACCTCCAGGGTTTTGGGTTTTCAGAGGAACAAGTGAAGACGATGTGCAAGCAGATGCCTTGTATAATGGGGATCACAGAGGAAAACATGAAGCGCACTATGGACTTTATCAACTCGGTAAGCCTTCCATTGAGTGACATTGTTAAGTATCCCGTTATTTTGTCTTGCAGCTTGGAAACACGGTTAATTCCTCGGTATCGGGTAATAGAAGCGTTGAAATCAATGAGCTTGTCAAAGAAACCGAGAAGTTTTCCTGTTTCTGTAACGTTGTCAGAAAAAGACTTCTTAAAGAAATATGTTGATTGCTATGCTGAATCCTCGGTGCTGCTTAGTATTTACAAGGGAGTTCAGAGTTGAGAACAGCATATGGTGTGGGGAGTCACCCAGATTAACATTTACAAGGAAAGTCAAACTTGAAGACGGCATATTACTGGCCAAAGCACTACAGTGGTGTTTGTAATGTTTGTCATTCCCGTGCCTGTTAATAATCTCCAGAATCAGGGTAAGAAATTAAACAATTTGTTGGAACGACTTCATTATCTTCAAGTTCCACTATTATACTACTTATGGTTCCCTTATTCTTTCTGACACAGAAACACTAGTTTTTCAAAACATGAATGGCATGTATCTTGAACTAAAGCTATAGTAAGTTGAAAGATGTCTAGTAATGCTGCTAAAGAGAGAACTGATTAGAGCTTTTGCTACAATACAAACTTATTCAACTTTTGCGGACTTTTCTCTTTCTTCTTATTCATTTTTATTCTTATCTTTGAATTTAATCTTCATACTAGTATTACGAGACTCCGCTGGGACTCCGAGTCATGCCAAGTCTCTTTCGTAAACAAGTTCTTAGGGTTGAAATATGTCTGAAAATGAAACTATGCAAAACTGGGCCAACTCTACAAAACTTGCCAAGCAAAACTCAACGAAACTCAAAATTTATGGTATTTTTCTATTTTTTCTATTTGCCAAGTTTGTGGTCAAGTCCTGAACTGAGTTTAGCCTAGTTGCAGAGTCTGAAGCAGGCCAAGTTTTTGTCGAGTCTAAGTATGATAATCTTTCTTAATACTATGATATCTTGTTATGTTTCTGTATCCTCCAAAGAGGACAGATCTTGGTTTACTTTAGAAGAGATGCTAGAACGAAAATCCGTCACGGTCCATCCGGGCATTCAAGGGAAACGCTGACAATGGCGTAGGAGGTGTGCACAGTTGGAGGGTATCACCTGCCCTCGGACACAGTTTTTTGACGCCCGGTTGAGTTGGAATTCCGCTGAGAATTCGTGCCGGAAGAAGAAACACAGTGTCTGCGTGTATGAAACATAGTGGATCGTTTTCGTTGAGTCGGCGGTGAAGAGCTACTGTGTATGAAACATAGTGCAGCGGCACCCCCGGGCCGCCCCGCCCCGCCCGACCGGCGGGGCGGGGCGGCCCGGGGGTGCTGCTGCGGGCGCGCAGTGCCACCCCGGGCCGCCCCGGCCCCCCGCAGCGCCACCCCCGGGCCTCCTCGGCCCGCCCGACCGGCGGCGGGTCGATTCCCGGAATCGACCCGCCGCCGGTCGGGCGGGCCGGGGTGGCCCGGGGGTGGCGCTGCGTGGAATTGGTAATGTGGATCGTCATTTGATGCGTGGAATTGGTAATCCAGGGCTTGCCACGGCGGCCTGCCTCAGAGAACAGGGCGTTTCCTGTGTTATTCTGGAGAAAGCAGACTGCCTTGTTTCCCTTTGGCAACAGAGAACCTATAACCGTTTGAAGCTTCACTTGCCCAAACAGTTCTGCTTTTACGATTCATTGTATTTTATTGATTCAATTTTACGTATTGTAATTTTTACATTTCTATCACATTAAGTAAATTCATATACTGTAATTTTATGTATTTTTACATTTCTGCATACGACGAAATATCTGACGAGGACCTAACTATATTACAATAATGAAATTTCGTTTTATTATTTATTTCCGTATGCGACGACATATCTACATATCTAAATGAGTGGGAGTCTTCTGCAATGAGACTAAATTCAATTCACGAACCATTACTTAATGAATTAGAGAGAATTTTTCAAATGACATTGAGAATCCGACAATAGTCAAGTCACGAAAGAACATTTTGGAAGCCATTAATGCATACGGTATATGTTCACTGGATCATGATTTTTTTTTTTAAATCTTTCTTCAATCAGAAGAATCGACACCTTTGTCATCTTACTTTGATATATTATCATTTTTATGCTTGGAATTATCATTTTATCATGATAATTACAAACCAGATTGCGAGTTAATTGCAGTTGTATGATAATGTTTTCAATGCAAGTCTTCATGCTGCACATGTTCTCAGACAATAGGTCTGACTCTTTCATCCCATTCAAATTGGACCTGACACGACAATGCTCCTAGTTGTGCCTTTGTCCGACCATGTAGTCTATCAATTTAATCCTCTGTTAAGCTTCAGCTAATATGCACAACTATGCCAAACACAACCATCGCTCTTTATTCCACATAAAAGTCTCTACACATATTTATAGTAGATCTTCAATGCATGCTTTGGTACGTGGATTCGTAATTTGCAGGTATTCGTAAATGGCGAAAAGAAAAAAAATATTATGTTGCTCCTCTCAAATGATTACAAGCAAGCTTCATGCTAAAGTTTTCCACGACAAGTCAACAGGTCACAATCTACATGAATTTTCACATGCCAAGTCAAGATATCACAATCTCATTCTTTACTTCGATATCCATGGAAACAAGAAAATTAGTAGACTCTTCTTGTCTCTGAAATTTCTCTTTTTTAACCTCGAATTTTGGAGAAAGAAGTGATTGATACCTTTGGGAAAAATGTAGTCATTTTACTCCCGTCCATAGATAATACAACTGCAATTAACTCGCAATCTGGTTTGTAATTATCATTTTTATGCTTTTGGTTTTGGTTTGTAATTATCATTTTTATGCTTGGAATTGATATCATTGTATTGGACATTGTCAGTTATCTTTGCCTTTGACTTGTGGTTGCATTATGGTTTGGGTTTTGGCTGGTAATCATCAAGCTTGGTATTTATGTGAAATAGTTGTAGTTGTTTGTCTATGATATGTTGCAAATTATACAAGGGATTTAGTTTAACAATAAATTGGTCCTCCCCTCTGATCCATAACTCTGTATGTATCCCTAGTTGGATTTCAGTCACTGTGACTAACATAATAACGTGATGCTCTGCAACTGCACAGGTTCTGCCTGCGATAAGCTGCCTCACGCCATGTGGTGCTAAATTTCTAGACGGACAAAAGTTAGAGTTTGACTCTGTGATTCTGTGCACTGGGTATAGAAGCAATGTGCTCAACTGGCTCAAGGTAAACAAATATCTATTACATAAACCGAGTAATTAATTCAATATATTTAAAGCTTTGTTGGCATTTCTGAGTTGCTCATGAACATAATTATGTTTTCTCCAGGATTCCGATTTCTTTTCAGACGATGGAATGCCCAAGACGTTGTTTCCTGACGGTTGGAAGGGCGAAAACGGGCTGTATTCTGTAGGATTCACCAGGCGAGGGTTGCTAGGAGCATCACTAGACGCACGACGCATTGCTCAAGACATAGGCGGGCTACTAAGGGCAGGAAGGAAACAACAGTTTGTATTGGCATAAATCTTTTTGCTCGCCCGGGCCGGACACGAAACACCCACTGCCTGAATTTTTGGTTTCATTTTGGTAATATGTATGTCGACAGTGTCCATTTTCTGCGAGACACTTTTTACACAGAAGGGGATTTCTAGGTCGATGTATCGACTTTTTGCGATGGAAATAATCTTGCTCAAGAGAATTAATTTTCTTTAAGTACAAACTTGTATCGTGGTATTGAAAGAAACCTGAAAGAGCCAAACACTCTAATGGCACAGAACTGAGATTATCCCATGCGCTCCGTGTACATTACCCATTTTCGCATCGGATATTCCTCTGAACAAAAGTTGCGATCTATGGATATTCCTCTGAATTGGTAATCCACGCATCAAATGACGATCCACATTACCAATTCCACGCAGCGGCACCCCCGGGCCGCCCCGGCCCGCCCGACCGGCGGCGAGTCGATTCTGAAGCTATATTTTGCAGGAAAATTTCGTAGAAAATTTCGTAGTCACTGCCATTTTTAAAACAGCCGCAAAATTGACACCTAAATAAAAAAATCATTATTCCAGTATCAACACTTTCGTTCTGAAGCTATATTTTGCAGGAAAATTTCGTAGTCACTACCATTTTTAAAACAGCCGCAAAATTGACACCTAAAAAAAAAAACATCGTTCCAGTATACACACTTTTCGTTTTGAGCACTGTTTTGTGGTTTTTTTGGGGTTTTTGGGCCAGAGTTCCCGTTTTGAGTTTATAGTTCCCGTTTCAAAGTTTACATTGTTTAAGCCATTCATCTGCAAAATATCTGTCATCCATCTTGACCATCCCTGAGTCAGTCCTTGCAACTAAATTTCTTCAACTTGATCTATGATTTCATGTTGTGGGCTTGCCTACGATGAATCGCTTTCTATCGACTTCAGCTCATTATCTAGAAAGATGATCTAGAAATCGTCAGTACCTTGGGATCTGCATGCCTCAATGGCAGGTTTCTCACCTTTGGCGACAGGTTGCATCATTGACCTTCGATCAAAGGATTCTGTGACATGTTCGACATCAACACATCTATTCACATCTCATGGATTGTACTGGGTACTTTGAGAGCCATTGACATTACTGGTGGTTTCTCACACACTTGTTAACAATTTACATCATTGACTGGTAATCAAGTGGTTTCTACCATGTTCGACTTCAACACATTCATTTGCATGGATAGAATCGTACTGTTTCAGGAAGTAGAAATGAAGACCCTGGATCTAGTTTCCGCAATCCAGGCTGCGAGGAATTTTGTATTCATTATATTGTGGACTATTCATAAACGGATGGCTGCGTCCATACTGTGTCTACATGAGTCTATACTTGTGATGTATTACGAGATCATTCCTATATCAGAGCAATAGTTAGTTTTCTAAGTCAGTTTTGATCTGAGAATGGGAATGCCTACCTCAGCGATGATATGATCTCATATATATATCTTGCATTGAATGTTTTTACGGTTCCGACCAGGCTCTCCACAAGATGATCATCAAAATGATAAAGTACTTCACTCTTCCTAAATGATAAATGAAATCCTCATCTACTACAGACTTCGCACTTTAGGGGGCAATCTGTTACACAAAAATATCGTCACCATGATTATTTGCAGTCAGTATGGGTCTATCATCACTTGTACTATCCTCCTAAGCAAGGGTTCCGCACTTTATCTCACTGTTGCCTGCGGTCCTGCACCCCCTGTTCACAAAAACTGCGGACCTTCCCGCTTTGTCCCTAAAGGAGTGGGTGCGGACCCCTGTGAAAGTCAAAAAGGTGCAAGTTTATTCTAAAAAACTCACTTTGGGTTAATTCTAGATGATTCTAGAAGGAATTTTGATGTGGATTGGTCGCTCTTAGGTGGTTCATGCATCCCAAAAGAGAAGGAGCTAATCCCTTGATGAGAGGAGCTATCCCTTTGAAGGAGGACCTAGTAACTTCCCTCCATTGCACTATAAATTAAGGCATTGCGCTGGTTGCTAGGGAGGTTAGAAGCTAAACATTTTTGAGGGTAAATGCTGGTGGAATTGAGACTTCCTAGTTAAGCTTGAAAGGAGAGATCACATACCTTTTTGGCTTCATTGGGAAGAGAGTGAAACTTGTCAAAGTAGAGGAGACTTCTTGTTGGACCCTGGGAGGAGCTTGTACAGCATCAAGGCACAGGTTGTAAAGTTCTTCTTTGATTTGAATTAATACAATCAGATTCATTTTTCTCAACAAATTGTCCTATGTCATTTGTTTCATGAATTCCTTGATCATCAAGTTAAGTATGCTTTATGATATTGGTTTTTCAGGTGCTATTTAATTTGTTTGCTTGTTTGTGTTTGCAGATTCGCAACAAGGGAGCTCATTTGGATCAAAGGAGCGAGGCTTCCAAAAACTTGCATTGGACCCAAGGTAGGCCTAAACACTTGTTTGCCTTTGTTTATAAATGCATATTTAGAGAAAGATAGTTTTTGATTGGCTTGCTTGTCACTAGATATCGTTAGATTCTAGGAAGGTCTATCTTGTCCGCAAGATCGACTCATTCCGTGTGACACATATTCTCCTCCATTATCAGATATTAAATTAAGAATTTGATGTCCAGATTGTTTTTCAACAAAGACCTTAAAGGCCAAGAACATGTTAAATACTTCACTCTTGAGTTTTAATAAGTATACACAAGTGCGTCTGGAGAAATGATCAATGAAAGTTAAGAAATACTTGTAGCCAAAGAATGAAACAACTGGAAGTGGACCACATAAATCACTATGCACATGCCGTAAAGGGGCTGAGGCGTGCCAAGAGGCATGTTTTTCAAAACTATCCCAATGATGTTTTCTGAGTACACATCTGGAACAAACAACATCTCTGAAAAATACAAGGATAATTTTAGGGGCGAATGTTCGCCCTTTGGCGAAATTAAGGGGTTTTAAATTTTTAGTGGGCGAATATTTTGTATCATAGTACATTTTTACAAATCACCTCAAATAGCCCACCTTATTTTAAGGGAGAGGGTAAAAAAGGTAAATTTAGCCCTTGAAATTAGGACTTACAACCTTCCATTCGCCCATTTTCAAGAATAGGTTTTATTTAAGTGAATCCATTCGCCCATTTTCAAGAATAGGTTTTATTTAAGTGAATCCATTCGCCCATTTTCAAGAATAGGTTTTATTTAAGTGAATCCTATGGGCCAAATACCATATTTATAAAATAGGTATGGTAAATTAATAAAAATATAAATAAATGAGAGGTATGGTAAATAAATAAAACATTTTTTATATTTACTCCATAAGTCACCTTATATACATGTAAGGGTGTAAACAAATAAAAATATAAGTAAAGTGGAGGTATGGTAAATAAATAAAACGTCTTTTTATACTTACTCAAAAGGTATGGTAAATAAATAAAAATATAAATAAACTAGACGTATCATAAATAAATAAAACCTCTTTTTATATTTAGTCCATAACCCTCGTTCTATTTATGAAGGCTCAAGAAAGAGGTTTTATTTAAGTGAATCCTATGGGCCAAATACCATATTTGTAAAAGAGGTATGGTAAATTAATAAAAATATAAATAAACGAGAGGTATGGTAAACAAATAAAACATTTTTTTATATTTACTCCATAAGTCACCTTATATTTACGAACACTCAAAAAATGGGTTATATTTAGGTGAAACCTATGGCCAAAATACTATGGGACAAATACCATGGACTAGATTGTTATTAATACCATGCAAAAAACCATTATTAACCCTAATATTATAATTAATAAAAATAAAAATGGCACATGGTGTTGACCCATGGTATTCACCAAAATGGCACATGGTATTGACCCATGGTATTCACCTGGAATGTAGCCTATTTAGATGGGGGAATTAAACCAGCATGTAGCCTATGCTAAGATTCACTAGGACTTTACAAAGTTTTATTATTTAGTGAAAGACTCGCCAAGATCTTACAAGATTTTATAATTGAGTAAAATATTCGCCATGCCTGGTGAGAGATTCGCCAAAAAATTATATATACATATTATATTATTGATAAAATCGCCTTTCATTTTTCCTATATACCATGGAGATTCGCCCATTTATTATATTTATAAATTTAGAGGGGGTTCTTAAAATTTTCCCTGGAAAAATACCATTGGAAGACCTGTCACCATATTTTATTTACATAGATTTTGAAGGGAGCGATAGTTTAAGTGACCAAATTGCTCATGCCAAAGTTTGCTCACTTAATCGTTATGAGAAACAAATACAGAGGGAAGCTTTGATGACCCAAAGTTGTTAAACTTATACAACCTTGTAGAATCATCAGCAATGCCAGTAGCTAAAATATGTCTAGGATCTCTTAGGTCCTTAATTACAACATCGTGAGATGAAAATTCAATGATTTTACCTTCACCTGAATGATTTATCTGATATACAGATAGAAGGTTGCGGGATAAGGTTGGAACACATAACAAAACATTAAATTGACCATTGTCTATATGAACAGTTCCAGTCCCTACAAAACTAAGAGATCTATCATCACCAACATATATATTTTTGGTGTTACAATCATTTAAAGAAGAAAACATGGCTTTGTTTTTGGCCATGTGATAAGAAGCTCCAGAGTCAATGAGCCAAACCGAGATGCTTGACAAGCACATGCAAAAAGTGCTATTCCTGAAGATGAAGTTGAAGTTGAAGAGTGCTCCAAATGGATGTTATGCTTCTTCATTGCTGCTTCCAAAGCTTCCATCTTCTTAAAGCATTTGGATTCTAAGTGGCCATCTCGATTACAAAAGTGGCAATGTCTATTAGTCTTCTTCCCTTTGTTTTTATTTGCCTTATCATTTTGTTGAAATGATTTTTCATTTTGAGACTGAAATTGCTTAGGACCCTTCTTTGGTTTAGGTCCATTATTTTTAGGATATGGCTTCTTAGGATTCTTTGAATTTGGTTGTTGCTGAGTGGCTAAGGCTTTCTTAGAAGACTTTCCAAGATTAAGAAGACCAAGATGTATGAGTTTTTCTTGTTCTCTTATTAAAGAATCACAAAAGGAATCAAAGGAATGGGACTTGTAGTCTTGTCCTTGAGAAATGAAGGCTTCTCTTATAGAATGGAAAGGTGGAAACAAGCACAGAGTAGGCTGGTCCCAACTTAGTAAGAATTGAGGTTACCATCTTCTTTATTAACCTTAACACTTTCCAAGAGAAGTCTAAGGGTCTTGAACTTGGACAAGAAATATTCAATGGAAGAAAAATTATTGGAGTCCAATGTAAGCAACTCATTAAAGTTTTTAATTCCAAAAACTTTAGTGATCTGTTTCATTGCTTCATTAGGAGTATCAAGTTCTGCAATATGGAATCTAAGGTTTGGAGAAATAGACATCCCTATCAACCCACGTGCTTGATCTTGCCTATTTTCCCATTTGGCTACTTTATCTTCATCTTTCGGTTTGGTTTCTTGGCCTGAGGCTATTCTGTAAAGACTTTTACTTCTAAGTAAATCTACAATGTAGGACCACCATTGGAAGTAGTTGGTGTTGTCAAGGATAACTTGGCATGTACTTTCCATTTTAACAGAAACTAAAGCTATATATGCTAGAACTAAGTGTTCCAATGGAAATATCTTGAAAAATTAGGCTGATTAAAAAAAAAATGGCTCTGAAAACGACTTCCGGATGAAGAAGTTATGGCTTTTTGAAGAAAAGTTGTTGAAGATGCCAACAAAGTGCGGGAATGTGCATAAATGAATGATAACGTTGTATTTAAAAAAAAATAAAATCTGCCCCCTTTCCAAACTTAATCTAATTAGCTCAACAAAAAGAAGGACTTGAACTCAAGACCTTTACTCTCATAAAGTAGCTTTGGACCAAGTGAGCTATATTAAAAGGTTAGTAGTTTTTGGAAAAGAGGAAGGGGGAGTTTTTTGTTTTGTTTGTTTGTTTTCTTTTTCACTGAATCTTTGGGATGCATGCTTACTTGAGAAAGCTCTTTTTTTGCCTACAAAACAAAAAACACAAAACCCAACACAAACATACAAAAAAAAAACAAACCTTACGGCTTGAAGTTAGGTTTAGCTGAAAACTAAATATTTCCCTCAATGTTTCTGATTTTTCGAGATCACACTGAGGCACGATGGAAAAGAGCATCGCATGAGAAAAATCCTTCCTTTCTATTTCTGATTTCCCCAAATCGTACAAAGTCGGGGGGCAAAGATCATACACAAAAATGAAAGGTATAGATCTGGTAATAAAAAAAACAAAGAGCTAAATAAACTGAAAAAACAGAGAGAAAATAACTAAAAACTGCAAATAAACATTGTATACCTCCAGATCTTAAAAATGACATATCGAGGGCTACTAGAAACCTTTTCGTGTCAAATGAAAGGGGTTCCTCACTGTAACAGATGCTCCTAACACAATAGAGTAGTCTTCTTGGCCTGAAAGCAGCCAGTAACAGTAGATCTACGAAACGACAGTCAGATGCAGTTCTACCGACTTCAGATTTAGATCACCAATGGATATGGCCCTCAAATAGCTCTGATACCATGTGGAAATTTACAGGGTAATTTCCTCAGACAAAACACCAAAGGAAACCACTCAAAAACAGATCATAGATCAATACACCAATATTGTTGACGTGGTTAAAACCCTCAAAGAGGGAAACAGTGCACGACCTGAGCCAACGTGACCACTTCAGGCAATTTATTAATAAAAGAATGAAAATTTACATAAGCTTCTCTCGTGAAGGGTTAACCTAAAAATGACCCTCCATGCTCTTTAAATAGTGATCATGGACCAATCGGGTGCTAAGCCACGGATCAAGTGTCGGTAATATCGAGGAGAGAATGAACTGTCATATCACTTCATGTCTAGAACAAATCATGACTATCGGATTGTAAGTTACAAAAGTACATAGTAAAGAAACACACTTTACCTAACTCTACACTAGACCAAGTTATACTTAACTATTTCCTACGTGTCGGAATATCCTAACTATTTTTATATCAAAAATGGATCTTACACTTATTTTTATGCAACAACAGGTTTCGCAAACCCGACTACCCTGCGAGTTATATTTATACTTTTTCAGACTCGGTAAAAACACGAAAAAGTCCCTCTTGGAATCATCTTTAAGCTCTTTTCTGACTCTCGAAACGTGAAAAGATCGCCGAGCTCTTGTCTCTTTGAACTCGTTAAAGGCTGCGAAGCGTCATCTACCTAGTATATGTTTACCCCTTTTTGGGGCTTGGATAGATTATTTACGAAAAAGGTATACATTGATCTTTCATGGTCGATAGGTTCCCTTGGATATTATTTTCTACCTTTTTGGGTTCGAGGGACAAATTTACGAAAAAGGACCTTTGGAGTTTTCTTTTCCGTGTCTTTTTCAAACTCTCTAAACATGAAAAAGACTCCAAGTTTTACCCATGTCAGACTCGTTAACCCTGACGACATTGGACTTGTCATCATGACGAGATCGAGCTTCTCCTTCTTAGGGCACATTAAAACTCACTAGGTCGGATTCGTCCGAAGGATGAACTTACATTACAAGCATATTCTATCCCCTTCAAGCTTGTGTTTCAAAAATAATTGGGGTACTCACCAGAAATGGTGGGGGAAAATTTGGAAACATTATATTGATTGCATTAGTTATTATGGCAGCTTGTCGCTCTTGGACATCGACACTCTTTCTGCTTCGTGTCAGGTTGGGATATCCTCATTTTATCATTGGCCTTCCGGGTTTTGGGTTATTCATTTTGCCTCATTCCATCTGATCCCTGCTGCATCATCATGACCTTTGATCCTTTGGTACCAAAATGCTGCCAAATTCCGGAGTCGTGTCGTCGATATGTCCAAGAGCTTAATCCTTCTGCAGTTTGTAGCCTTACACACCTTCCTCAAATTCTCTGTCTCATTCATAATCATCTTGTTCCTTTGTCTCGCATCGATGATGTGGGAAACATTATGGCCCTCCTTCGACTGGTCGCTTCCTGTTGACTTCAACTCATTATCCGGGAAGTTGACCTAGAGACTCCTTTCTATTACCTTGGAGCTTGCATGCCTCAATGGCAAGTTCTTTGCATTCGACGATAGGCTTGCATCATTTGTCTTTGATCGAGTGATTTCACAAGTGTTCAACTCTAGATCATTCTTCACACTTTGTGGATTGTACTAGTAGTACCTTCAGGAACATTGACATTACTGGTGGTCTCTCTCATGCTTGTTAATGGTTCACATTATTGGCTAGTAATCAAGTGATTTTCTAGTGTGCTCGAATTCAACACATCTATTTGCATATTAGAAATTGTACAATGGTTAGGTTGAGATTGAAGACCCTGGGCTTAGATTACATAAGTCTAGGTTGGGTGGATTGAATTATACATGACTCTTTTGATTGGATGGTTGCGACCTTACCTGAGTCGTTTTTTGTAGTCTTTCTGATTGGATGGTTGCGTTCATACCACAAACCATTTATATTTATCTTATGGATGGCTGCACCCATGCCTTATGCACACATATTTCACCCCTCCCACTCTCTCGGCCTTCATGCTTTAGGGGGAATCTGTTACACAGTAATTTGTCACTGACTCTGCATTCCCTAATCCCGGAAACTGTCAGTCCATGTTACTGACATCTGTGCTGTGTCATGTTGCCAATTATGTGTCATTACCTTCCTTGCAATCTCAAGAAGAGTGTCTCATTTCATTATCCTTGAAGAATACCCTTATTACCTAAGTTTCTAGGTCGTCATGAGTCAGAAGTTATCCCCCTCGCAAAGATGCTCAAGTTAACACTAGCCCTAGTAAAGTCTTCGCTCTGTCTCTATGTTGCACCTGCGACGAGCTAGATTTGCAAGTTTTTCAACAACTCGTTGAAACTTCGAGATCAAATTGCTTCATGGGCAGTCCTAGGGCTGGTTGCTGGGTCAGTTGAGCTCACCTTTCTCCTCTGGGACAGTTGTTCCACCTTTTATGTAGCCTCCCTAAGAGATAAGCTCTTCCTTCCTTCTCTTATGGGACCTCTCCCTCCTATAAATATCTCCTCCAAGAATAACATCAGCTAGCTTCGATGTAATTGGATGATAGCTAGATGTAATTTGATAGTTTCAAGTTTCTAAGAGAGGAGTAGAGGTAGAGAGTGCTGTTGGAGTGTGGAAGTAGCCTCATTTGTATTTTGATTTGAGAGATGTTTAAGTAGAGTTGGCTTGAGAGATTTCTAGTATCAATTCGTTTGGACAGAAGAGAGAGTCATTTGTTCCCATGGGAGACGGTTCACAAGTAAATGGTTACGGAGACATACCGACAGGACCCTTCAAGGAGGCTTACGATGTCAAGGCTCAGTTGTAAGTTTTACTTTGATTTATATTAATACAAACCAATATCCTGTTTCCTATATCGTGTGTTAAATTGTATGTCGGTAGCTTGAGGTTACTTGACTCTTCAAGTAGATTGTTTGGTTGTTTTATATTACATTTGTGGTGTTCCTCTACATGTTGTTTTTAGGTAAGAGTGACTAGAAGAACAAGAGTTGGAGCAACATGACGATGACTTCACTGAACGTTGGATTGAAGGTAAGTCTTCATAACACCAACTTTCTAAGGAAATTTGCTTTGGTATTGTCTGTGAAGTGACTAGACCCACTCTAGTGCTAGAGGGGTTGCCTCTATCCGTAGAGGGAAATTACCTATGTCACAGTTCCTCATACATATTTCATGGATGGTTCAAGGGATGGATCCCTACTCTTCCGCTCTAGCATCGAGAGAGTTGGATCATCGACCAATATTGTTGGTTCTGGAGGAAAAGGAGGATTTAGGGCCAATTTCCTTTCGTTATAACCTAAGCTCATTGTCAGAGGCAGGGTTTGGTGAGATGATCACTCAAGCATGGCATGGAAAATATATCGAATCACCGACCTTCATATGGGAATCTAAAATAAAGTTGGTTAAGCAAGCATTAAGGAAATGGGAAAAAGAGGAGTATGTCCCGCCTAGAAAGAGAAAAGAGGAACTGATCAAAGGTTTGGAGCACCATATTAGTATAATGGAGGATGACATGGTGGATTATTAGCACATCGAAAGGGAGAAGAGTCTCAACATACAAATATTTTTAGAAAATAGGAAGGAGGAGGACTTGTGGAGGCTCAAATCCAGAGAATCTAGTTAAAAGGAGGGGACCAAAATACCTCATTCTTTCTGTGGATTTTCATAAACAAAAAAGCAAGGGAACTATGAAATAGGATGTGATAAATAACTCTAGAAGGTAAGCCTCCAATCACCAAATTTTCTGAAATAAAAGAGGAAAATTTTGTTCACTTTCGGTCTCTATACATGTCGAAAGGGAATTTTAATGATGATAAGAATGAGGATTTCTTGGCCCCATTTTCCTCAAAGATCTCAAAATACAAGAATCACTTCCTAATGAAAGAGATCAAGGAAAATGAGGTAAGCGTAAAGCAATTTGTTCCATGGATCCTAACAAGGCCCCAAGACCAGATGGATTTCCCATCAACTTCTATCGTTCATTTTGGGATATGATAAAGAAATATTTGGTTAGAATGCTAACCTGAACTAGAGTAAAAGGAAAAGTTGGAGGAGGTACAAATTTTTCCTTTTTAGCATTGATCTTGAAGGAGTGTAATGCTACATCCTTCAATAGGTTCCACCTTATCTCATCGTGCAACAACTCTTATAAAATTTTGACCAAAACCATAGCAAGAAGGTTGAGGCGGATCTTGTCGAGACTAATATTAGAAAACCAAGTTGAGATTCTCAAAAACATGAAAACATCATTTTGGTTGAGGAGGTGATCCATTCGATCTAAGAAAGTGGCGAATTGGGATTTATTATAAAGCTAGATATGGTGAATATGTTTGATTGTGTAAGTCATTCTTTACTTTTCTGTATCATGGAATAGCTTGGTTTTAGAAATGATTTTGTCAATTGGATAAATGCTTGTATTGGAGTTCCCTAGATCACCCCATTGATCAAAGGTAGGCCAACCCTCTCTCACCCTTGATTTACATTCTAGTAGCTGAAAGCTTGAGCATAAATCTCGAAAATACTGGGGATCCGATGCCTTAACATGTCTCTCCATCACTCGAAATTTCAAAGCTATTAAACACTCACAATTCATCGACGATACCATTCTATTGGATGGAGCCTCCAAAATTATCATGGTCATGTTTAAAATAATTCTAGGCACTTATATGGAAATCTCAAGGGGCTTGGTTAGCAAGAGAAAGAGCCAACTCTATGGTTGGAATTGTTCATATTTAGTGCTTTAGGAAATAAAAACAACCCTAGGCTTTTCTATACAGTTGGGATGGATATATTTTAAATATTTGGGAGTTACCATATCATTAGGTTACCCTCATAAGGAATAATGGGAAGAGATTTTGCAAAAAGTCCGAAAGAAAATCAAGGGATGAGAGCCCATTAGCTAACTTTGGCTAGGAAGGAAATTTTAGTCAATCCTGTGCTCTCAACCCTTCCAATCTCTCTTTTCTCTAGGATTTTATCTCCAATGGGAATCCAAAACCAAATCAGTATCATGCTTAGGAAATTTCTCTAGCAGGGGGGGAAAAAGTGATCTAGCCATAGGAGCCAAACTAGTTTGCAAGTTGATCACTGATTCTAAGGAGTGGTGGAAAGAGGCATTCTTAAGAAAATACTTGCAAAAGTATTGTTTATTAAGGGTTGAAAATGCATAGTGAATAGGTAGCGGTTAAAAAATATGGAGAATTTGTAAAAAGGAAGTCCCCCTTATTATTGAAAATCTGGGATGGCAGGCTGGGAATAGGGCCTAGATCAACTTGTCGAAGGATAAGTATCTTCCTGGTACTCTTCTCCCTTCTTCTCGTGAATTTAGGCCTCTCATTGATTGGATGTGAGACAATGGGGTTGTAATTTTCAAATATATTTCAATTTGGGATGATTTGGGCACATGGAAGGGAGGGGCATGTCATGGTCTCCCCCAACACTTGTGGTGGGCTCCAGTATTGCAGCAATAATGTTGCAACTCTTGGGACTCCCTTCTTTACTTTTATCAACTCGATAGTTCGTAACAAACTTGGAAGCGACGGTGCTATATGCACAAGTACTAGCTTTTACTGCAGGCTGTCACTTGATCAGTTGGAACAAGTTCGCTAGGAGCTTAAGCCAACTTCTATGAGCTCTTAGAAGAAGCTTTTAACTAGGATGGATGAAAACTAACTCAACCAGAGGCTAATCTACTTGTAGAAAGAAGTTGAAAGCTAGAAAGGAACGCAAACCCTAACAAACCCTAGTTTTACCGACTAACCCTACTAGTGCAAGTAAGAGGATGAAAGCTACAGAAATGGATGCCATTGAATTCTAGAAAGGTAGAATGCATGCGACTAAGATACTTCTGAAGAGAAATATGAAGAAAACATCTTTTTGCATTTTTGAGTAATTTGTCAGAATTATTTTGCATGTGCTTTAACTGTTTTTGACTGTGCAGAGGTGGATTGGCAAAAGGAAATGTAGTAGGCGCTTGCAGGAGGTTGGGAAGGTTAGAAGAGGGCCTAAGGGGTCCTTAGCACCCTTCCAGAGAGTTTCACAGTGTTCATATCTCAAGAAACCACTTTCGTGAGCTTCTATAGGAAGTATGTAGGGGTTCTACACGATGTTCTGTGGCTTCTACAGGATGTTTCTACAGGATGTTCCAAAAGGGGATTTTGGAGGGTTGATGGTGGAATAAAGGTGAAGAAGTGGGTACGGAGGTTGGATGATGATGTGGAGGGGTCCAAGACCTGGTGAACGAAGCGGGTGAGTGATAAGGATGGCTGGATTTGTTCAAGGAGGGGTAGAGAAATGTTGCACAAAAATATGGAAATTAGGTCAAAGTGAGGGAACATAGCAAATGTGAGGCAAGAATCAGAGTTAGAGGACAGAGCAGGTGGTATTGATGGAGTAGGGGTAGGCGAAGAGGTATCACAGGTTCTCTGCAAGTTATTTTCCAAACTATTCAAACAAAGACTCGAAAAACCAAAGACCTAACTACTTTAACCTAATCTGAGCTAAATATCAGTAAAGAAAATGAACAGAAATTTATTGGCAAAAAAATCATGTGAAATAGCTATGCAAACTAAGCAATCATGAACCTGAGCATGTAACCACAACTGGTATCAACTTCTGCAAATGAGAATCTAACACTAACAATTGCATGATGAAGCAAATATAGTGTTTTTGGTGGCGGCAAGGACACCTTGGTCTCAGCTCATGGTCCCACAGAGGGAGAGGTGAGATCAGGGGTGCTTGATGGCCTTTTTCTAAAGATATTCTCTATTATTTACCTATCAAATCAATTTGAACATGAAAATCCTTTTTAATCATCAACAATGACCTAGGTATCAAGCAATATTGTAATCTACTTAACATAAATTATTTGATAAAGACATCAACAACACATAACAGTACACGAAGGAGGCCTTGGCACTTGGGTTGGGCCCAACCCCAAGAGCTACATGCTCCTAAGAAAAAGCTCAGAACTGATGCCAAATGAAATTTCTTTCCATTATTAAAAAATAACCATGTCACAAAGAAAGTTGTACAACAGAAGCTACAAAATGAGCTAAAAAACTAACAGCACTATAGTGCAGAATACAACTGTTCAAAAAGTAACCTATGAAGGTTGGAAGCCTTCCTATTTATGCACTACGAGGGTCTCCAAAAGCCCTCCTTAACTCGAGGGGCTCGGCTGCTTGAACTGCAAGTGATCAGTCACTTTACACAAAACTGCTCGGCTGCCCTTGGGAATCCTTTTTGGTGGCCTGCTGAACTCCGAGCTGAGGGTGGAGAATTTGAGGAAGGGGCCATTTAGTGTAGGAGACACCCTTCCTACTAATCCTCACCCTTGTTCCTTCATGCTTGGCTGTCATCTGGCTCATAAATGCTTGGCCTTGGTCCAAAATTTGTCCAAAAATATGTAATAACCACTTGTTATCCTTCTTGGTCAAGTGACTATTCTCATTCATTAAACTAACATAAATATACTCAAAAAACATGCATAAACTATGAAAAATGGTGGATTGATGAAGAACAGTTAGGCAAAATGAGCCAAATAAGTTACCCATTTTTGGGGCTCATCATCACCCCCCTGCTAAATGGGTTGCTCATCCTCTGAGCAACTAATCTAGCTCATCATCCTTGATAGCTTTGACTGCCTCTCTCACGTCCCAGACCTCTGAGGCGATGTCTTCTTCCTGGTCATGAAATCCTGCTTTTCTCTTCACTTCCTCCCACTGCCCGTTTTCCTTTTCTTCCTTAACTCCTTCCAGCAATCCCAAAAGCAAGGGAGGACTGAACTTTAGGCCAATCCAATTGGCCTGCAGATTTTGCATTGACTATTTATAAAGGGGTACCCTTGCCAAGGCCTCCCTCATCCTGGTTGGAGAGTGGTGTTCTGTTATATTCAAACTGTGGGGCAGTGTGTTCCACCTCCTTGTGCAAGCGTGAAGGCAGTTATCTACCAACAGTCTCTCCATGTCCTCAAAGTGGGAAATAGCTTGAGCTTATTGTTCAATGTAATCTGGTAAATCCCGAGGGTTGTTGGCCAAGTGCTTGTGGGTGCTTATCAATGCTGAGGGATCCTCCAGCTCTGCTCTGATCAGTAGTGGCTCACTGAGTTCCCTGTTCATAATATCTCGGACCTCTGCTACCCTTTTTTCCTCATGATTCAACCATAAGGCCATGGCCATAAGTTGCACATCTCCTACCACAGTGTTGGGATCCCATGAATTCATGTTTGGAAGGGCCAAGTTGTGTAAATAAAGCTCTGATAATTTAGCCTTGTCCTCTGATGAGCTACTGTCACATAAAGCCATGAATTGATGATAGTTTTGAAATGGAGTAGTGCCCCTTTGGGCTAAGGTGTTAATCTGGAACTGAAACCATTGATCTTTAAGGTACAAAGCGTATGACTTGGCAGGTTGCCTACACTGTACGACCTCTATTGCCCAGCTGGCCATGTAGGCCAGTTGGGCTTCCTTCTCATGTACCCGTTGCCTTAGAGACTGTATCTCCTCTACTGCTTGCAACTCCTTCTCCTGTAGCTGTTTTGCTAGTGCCTTGACCTTAGCCTGCAGCCCATCCTTTCTTTGCTGTTCATCCACGGTTTCTTCATCTTTTGGAGGCTTTTCCCGCTGCTGTTGTTCTCCTAGAATGGAGGGCCTGTCTTCTTTATGGATTCCCTGTAGCTGTAGCTGCTGTTTTAGCAGCTCATTCTCTTCCTGTAGTTTGGCCCTCTAAATGCTTTCCACATGCTTCACCATTGCCAATTCTTTCCTTGACTCCCTGAGTTGTTCTTATAGGGGGCCTATGTCTGCCACACCCTTGGACTTGGCAATCCTCATCCAAGTGTGAGTCCTAATTCTTTCTTCTTCTAGTGCAAAGAATAGTGGCACCAAAAATTTCTGGGGAATTATTTTCCCAGCTTCTAACAGTTATAGTATGAGCCCAAACTGGGCTGAGGGCTTGGTTCCAATATTTCCTCTGTCCTTTCTTCTTCTTGTGGTTGTTTGGCCACCTTTTCCTCTAATTTCTCGATCTCTTTTAGCTTAGCCCGAGTTTCCTGTAGATATTCCTCAGCTTCCTGTAGAATTGTCTTTGAGTCCATTGTCTTCAGTCTTTCCCTCCAGGTGGAAGTTTTTGGGCTTCCTCATTCATAGGTGACGAATATCTTTGAAGGAGACCCTTCCTTTGGTTTAGGGATTGTGTCCTCAATGATAATTGGCTCCTTTGACTGCAGCTGGGGTCTGCCTACTTTGATCCATGTGCTCCTTCTTGCTTTAAAGTACATGGAGGTTCGCCTCTTTCGCTTCCCTTTTTGTTTTGGAGGTGTTTTTTAGGTGGCAAGCACAACTGCTACCTCTCTTGCCAATATTTTTGGTGATTTCCCCCTTTGTGGTTCTGTTTCCATGCTTCCTGTAGAAGCCTATGTGTCAACTGTTTCTGCCTGTATTGCGGCCATTTCAGGATCTGTCTTTACCTTTTGCTTTGGTGTGGCTATTGTTGCTATGCCAGCCTTTACTTGGGATGTTTCTGCCTTCTCTGCTCTCCTCTGCAATCTTTTTTCCTTTGGTGTTTGTGCTGTTGTTCCTTGCTCTGTTTTAGGCTCAGCAATTTCGCCCTTTCCCTCTTTCTCTTTTTTTTCTTGCTTGTGCTTGTTTGTCCTGTGTTTCTTTACCACTGGTTTTCTCTCCTACTTTAGTGTGTTCCCCTTCTTCACTGCTGGATGAGGTGAGCTCCTCGACCAGAATTCTAATATCGTCATCTCTGGTCATTTTTCAGAAAATTTCCCAAGAGAGGGGGATAGTGTAGGTGTGGAGGGCATCTTCCACTAAAATTTTGATGAGCCCATGATGGGCTAACTGATCCGGTGTCCCTTCATTCAATTTTGTGCCACATTCACTTAATGACTGCAGAAGAAAATAGGGGATGCTCAACTTCTCTTTCGGAGGTAAATCCATTCCATGTCTTAGTTCATTCAGCAACCTGAAATGATAGACGTAGACAATGCTGAACCTCCCTTCAAAGGTAATGTATTTCATGATTTTGAAACTGACTTCGCTCTAGAAAGGAGGTAAGTTGGTTCTCCAGACCCCGTTATTGTCTTCTACATGATGTTCCTCAGGCAGGAAGAATGCTTTCTTGGCTGCTTGGCCCAATGACCTTTCTTCTTTTCTCGAAGGGATCCCTAATGGGAGACCAGTAACACGACTGATGAGCTTAGGGGTAACTTCTAAGGTAAAAACCCTAAAATTCATTGTGGCCTGTGTCTTTGATTTAGGTTTTAGGGACATTAAGAATTCCTCTATTATCTCGTCGTCATGACCCTGAATTTTGTCACAAAAGGACATCCAATTGGCGTGGGTGAAGAGGTCCACCACCTCTGGATGCTCACACAGCTTGCTGGGATCCGAAGGTTCTTTCCTGATAAACCCTCCTGGCATGGTGAGAGTGCCTTGTTTTATGCTCTGATCAGAAAAGGGAATGCTGTTTATGGATTTCTCCCCTGAACTTTGAGAAGGGATTTCAACTATCAATTAGCACCAATTCCTTGGCTTTAAGGCTATTGCTACCCAGAACTCAGCTATCCATTTATGAAGGAAGAAATCGTGTTTCCACAGACAGAGTACAAAGTTCAATGTTTATTCCCATCATACATACAAACATGCAAATTCAAATTCTTCATACACAGGCTAGCCCTCACAATTGTGTATCTTTCCTACAAGAGAATTTTTTTTTTTAACAGGAACTGTGGAGGAGAATTTTGACGCAAAAACGACTGAGAAATATCGTGCAACACACAGGAAAACTGCTATTTCCAACTCACAGGCGAATTTTTCTTGGACTCCCCAAATTGAGACAGTTAAATTCACCACCTTTTCGAAACATACCATGCATGGAAGAGTGTTTTCGAGTCTACCTCTCTCGGAACTCCAAATTCAACGAAGAAAAGTCCAGGCTTCCCTGCTCCAGAAAGCTGTGCCGTACTTCCTGTAGAACTCTTGCCGGCTTCTGTAGGATGTCACTGCGCCTCTGAACGAGCCCAGTACGTGGGAGATTTTTTTGAAACAGGCCGAAAAACTCGGTGGAGGATGACGGGTTAATAGATTTCAGAAGTAGAGGACGCATACTTCAGCCGAGGACATTGCAAGTGCAAATGAACAACGGGTGGTGAGAGTCTTCAGCCGAGCATCTTTTAACTGCGGCACAATTCGTGGCGAGGGGATGAGGTGGCTGGACTGAACCGTTGATCCAACATCACGGCCATCATTTCTCTCCGTGTCCTTGACTGCCATCACCTCCTCTCTACCATTAACTGTTGCCACCACTGCCAGTCCCACCGATTTTCCCCGACTGGAAACTCCACACGTGTCGACTGCACGTCTCATCGGCAATTTTGAACATAACTGAGCTTGTTCGGATCCCACGAAGCTATGTAATTGGCTATCGGTGGCCAGTTGACTGGCCACCGATCCCGTTCAATCCGACCCATTTTCAAAGTCATGCAATTTTCGAAATATAGTTTATGCAATTGACGAATGAGTTTAGACACTTAGCTATGTGGTTGTGGACGTGTTATGCAGACTTCGGGCCTTGGAACCACTGCTTCGCTTGCTTCTGCCTCGTGCATGGGTGTTAGAACCCATTCCTTCATTTTTTGATGCTGTATGCGCGGGTTTTGGAACCCGATCCTTCAGTTGTCAACACTGCATGCACAGGTTCTGTTGGGTTTCGGATGCCGAGGATGTTTTCACGTCCAAGAGGAGCCTTTTACATGTTCCCTTTGTTGATTTCGGTTGTCCCTGCCTCCAGAGTATGTCTTCCAGAGGGATCAGCTGCTACAGGATTCCTGTAGGATGTCCTGTAGTTTCTTCTCCTCCTGGGATGTAGGCTAAACAAGCAGGGTTATATTGCGGACGAGGGATTCATTGATGAGGAGTCTAGATGGAGTTTGGACAGGTAGGGTGAGCAAGACTTTGTTGCTTGACTTGTCACTACAAATTCTTGTTGTCAATCTGAGGAAAAAAAGTTTTATTGTATGAATGTGCAGGAACACATAACCAGGTGGGTGACGGAGGTGTAAAGAGATGGAACAGGGTGCCATATGGTGATGGGTGGAAACAGGGGTAGCTGCAGGCCTAACAACCAAATTCCAACCTTCATATTCCCCTCCAAAATTGATCTTGGCTTGCCCGAAGGTTCCACAGGATGTTTCCTGTAGAAGACATAGAATTCCTGTAGGAGAGGCAGAGCTTCCTGTAGAAGGTGAAATCTGAACCCGAATGCGATCAAATCCTAGGAAAGGCGAGTGGTCATGGAGGAAGTGTCTGTGAGGGTGTCCTATAGCCTGGTGTGGACCCCTGTCCTTGTTTTGTGTGACCTTCCTAACCTGCAATATATTCCCTGCAACCTGCAATTATTCCACAAAGATTAGGCCTGTTTTTCTTTTTTTCTTTTTTTTTGGGAGAGAGAGAGAGACAGCTGGGGCGCCTCCATGAGGTTTTCACCCTCACTGTCTGCCCCAGGTGCCTCTAAGAAGTTTTCACCTAGGGATCTTTTTATTTCACTTCTCTATTTTTTCCTTCTTTTTTTTTGATGCTCAAGGTGTGGGTGGTGTAGAGACAGGGCCCTGCTCCACTACCATCACTGATTTGTCCAAAGTTTCAATGAACTCCTGCCTCAAAAGGGGTTTCTTGTAGATTTTCAATTGATGCTCATTGATGAGCATGGGGATGGCTTCTTCATCAATGGTCCTGATAAGGACTGAACCACTGTCTTTGCATTTCTCCACTGTATATGGTCCTAACCACCTTGTCCTCAGTTTCCCTTTGAAATCCTTGTATCTTGAGTCATACAGCAGCGCCCAATCTCCTGGCTAAAATTGCTTTTCATAAGGTGCTGGTCATGCCATATCTTCCTTTGGAGTTGAACTACTTCTGAGTGGAGGAGGGCCTGCATTCTCTGTTCATCTAATCCATTCAGTTGCAGTAATCTTTCTTGTTGTGCATGGTTGTGATCTAGGTCCAGCTGAGCTGCCACCCTCAATGTTTTGTACTCGAATTCTATGGAAAACAAAGCCTTCTTCCCGTAGACTAGCTCATAAGGTGTGAAACCTGTTTTAGTTTTCCAAGTGGTGTTGTAGGCCCAGGTGGCCTCAACCAAGCGATTTGCCCAATCCTTCCTGCTGCTGCTCACCACTTTAGTCAAAATCCCTTCCAACGATCTGTTAGTAACTTCCACCTGCCCATTAGCTTGAGGATGATAAGGGGTGGAAGTTCTGTGCTTGATCTTGTGATGAGCAAGCAGGTCTTCAATCAGGTTAGAGGTGAACTGACTTCCTTGATCGGTGACTTCCTTGTCAGCTAGTCTGTGCACACAATGATGTAAGACCTTTGCTTTGAAGGAGGGTTGATAGGACCCACAAAATCCATGCCCCACTTCTCAAATGGCTCGAAGGTCACTTGAGGTTGGAGGGGCATTTCATCCCTTGAAATCGGTTTCCCCATCCTTTGACATCGATCACATTGGCTGATGTATCTTCTGACATCTTGATGAAGAGTAGGCCAATAGTAGCCTGCCTGTAGAATTTTGAAGGCAATTCTTTTCGCTGCAAAGTGACCTCCACAGGGCCCATCATGATAGGTCAGGAGGATGTCGAAAACTTCCTACTCCCTAACACAACGCCTCAGGATCTGATCTAGGCCAAGTTTAAACAGGTTGCCCCCGATCCAAGTGATTGGGGCACTTTTCCTCACAATTATGCTCTTCTCTCTTGAGGATAGGTGTGGAGGGCACTGTGTTGAGACCAAGTAATTTGCTATATTAGCAAACCATGGAGAGAGTACTGAAATAGAAAACAGGTGTTTGTCTGGCATCTACTCATCCACTGTCCCTTCTTCACCTACAGGCAAATCCAATCTAGGCAGAAAGTTAGCAACAACATTTTCCTTACTGGCTTGTCCACAATGGTCAAATCAAATTGCTGCAACAAGAGTAACCACCTAATGATATGAGCATTTACATCAGGCTTATTCATTAAATATCTAATCACAACATTATCGGTGTGTACGAATGTTTGATAACTAGTGATGTAGTGTCTAAACGTGTTTAGGGAATGGACTATAGCTAGGAACTCTTTTTCGGTTACAGTATAGTTCTGCTCTGCCTTGGATAGGTTTTTGCTGACAAAGTATATGGCATATGGTAGTTTCTCCTCAACTTGTCCTAAGGCTGCCCCTATGGCTCTATTCGAGGCATTGGTGTGGATTTGGAAAGGTAGGGCCCAGTTTGGACCTCTCAAGATCGGGGCAGACACCAGCTTATCTTTCAACTCATCGAGAGCCCCTTGACAGTCGTTAGTCCATTTAAACTCAACATCTTTCCCTAAGAGGCCAAACAATGGCGAGGCTAGCTTACTGAAACCTTTAATGAATCTTCTATAATATCCTGCTAAGCCTAGAAAACTCCAAACATCTCTCAACTTTTGAGGAGGTGGAACCTTTTGGATGATAGCAATTTTGTTAGGATCCACCTGTAATCCTTGTTGAGAAATGATATGACCTAACATGGTCCCTTCAGTCATCAGGAATTCACATTTTTCAGGACTGAGGGACAGGTTCATCTCAATACACTTGGTTAAAACTTTCCCCAGGTTAGACAATGCTTCTTGGAAGTTAGACCCATATGGAGTAAAGTCATCCATATAGATTTCCACTGAATCGTGAACCAGCTCAGCAAATATACTCAATACTGCTCTTTGGAAAGTGGCAGGAGTGTTGCATAGCCCAAAGGGGAGGACCCGGTAGGCAAAGGTTCCCCAAGGACAAGTGAAGGTGGTCCTATCTTGGTCTTCCGGGCTGATTTGGCTTTGATTATACCCGCTGAACCCATCTAGGAAAGAAAAGAACTTCTTCCCTGCCAGCCCATCTAGCACTTGATCTATGAACGACAAAGGGAAATGGTCCTTCTTGGTGGCTTTGTTAAGTTCTCGATAATCTACATAGATTCTCCACTTCCCATTTTTCTTGGGTACAAGCACCAGAGGAGAAAACCATTCACTGTCCGAGATGGGGTAGATGAATCCTACATCCAAAAATTTTTGCAGCTCTTCTTTAACGATGTCCTTAAGGGCTAGATTCATTCTCCTCTAAGGCTGCCTGACTGGTTTACAATCCTCTTTAATGTAAATGTGATGGGTACAGACCAACAGATGGACTCCTTTACAGACCGATGGATGGACTCCTTTCATTTCCTTATAGCTCCAGGCAAAAGCCTCCAAATGGCGGTTCAATAGGCTACATATCTCCTTCTCCTGAGAGGAAGATAGGGATGAGCTGATCTTTAAGGTTCTTTCAAGGCCAAATTCCACATTTTTAACTCTGGATGAGGTCGGATCGGCCACACAGAGGTTCACTAAAGCGTTGGCTTAGGTACCTTCCACTAACTCCTCTAACGATAGTGCACTGGGAGGTGGATTTTGAATCAAATTCTCAATCAAGTCATCCTCGGTCAGAGGACCTCCCCTGGCGGCTTCTACTGTGAAAATTGGTGCAGAGTAGACTTCACCCTCATCTCCCTCCTCCAACCAGAGTGGTAAGTCATGTTCTAACAGACGTTGGGCAGGAGGGTATAAGACTAGCTGTTTGGACATAGGCCCATTCTTGATGTTCATGCTTCCAGCTCGATAACTGATGTAAGCATCCACAGTAGCTAACCAAGGCCTTCCCAAAATGAGGGGGTATCCAGTGAGTTTTGCCTTTGGTTGAAGGACCAAGAAGTCTGCAGGGTACTCCCAAGAATCAATAGAGACCAGGACATCCTCCACAATCCCTTCGGGAGTCACGGTGGAGCGGTCTACCAACTGCAGTACTATCGAGGTCTTTCTTAAGGAACTCTGAAGGTTAAGTTTAAGCATAGTGTCCCTGGTCATCACATTAATGGCAGCCCCTAGATCAATCAAGGTGTGGGGGATTATGGTGCCATTGATGTGGACATCAACTACAAGACTCCCAGGGTCCAAATATTTTGGATAGATTACTTGCCCCAACATTAGATCGGACAGTTGTCCTATGGCATTGATAGTCAGGGCATCTCTCTTGCGCCTACCTGGGTGCCTGAAACACTTCTCCTTGATCAATTTGTTGTAGATTGGCACATCTTTTATGGCCTGGAGAAGTGCGATTTTCACACACAACTGTTTAAGTTCCCCAAAAGTTCAATCTCCTCTAGGTTTGGTTGCGTGGCTACTGTTAGTCTCTCAGGAAAGGGTGGAATGGCTTTGGGTTCACTTTCCTGTTTCTCTTCCTCTTCCCCCAGGGGAGGAGGTTGGCAATCTGGAAGGACCTTTCTAGACCATAGGTTGATCTCCTGAATCTCCATAGCATAGGTAGGGCATGTCGTCTCTCCAGTGTATACCTATTGGGCCTGTCTATTGTTAGGGTTCAGGTTTGGTTGAGTAGGCATATGGGGTTGTCTTGGAGGAGCAGGAGGTAATGGTTGTGGTTGAGTAGGAGGTGGAGGCAAAATAGCGGCATAAGAGTTGTATTGGGGCCTCCACCCCAGTTGAGGTGCATTCCACTGAGGTTGTGGCTGGACATGAGAGTGAAACAAACGAGTAGTAGGTTGAGTATGGTATTGAGATGGATAAGACCAAGGAGGAGGTGTGGACCAAGAAGGATGAGCAGGGGGCCCCAAGAAGGCATGTGAGTAGATTGGTTGGGGTTGTAATAAGTTTGGGATGTTCCTTGCATCCCCTGCTGGTAAGGTCTGGACCCATGCGGCCTCCTTTGGTTAAGGAAGTAGAGTGGCTCAATGGCCCCTTCAACCCCTTGGTACATGGCTTTAAGTCCAGGTACGGTTGGGCACTAGTTCGTGGGGTGGTCTTCCTCACAAATGAAACATACCTCCATTGAGTGCAATGGACACTCGTTCTTAGGATGCTTCCTTGTACATCTGGGACAAAAAATGGCAAAAGCCCTCTTAGCTTCCTCTTTCTTCTGTTGGATTCAGAAAGTATCCAGTTGCATGGCAATGGTCTATCTCATCTCACTTTTGAGGTCTTCCATATGATTAGCAAACTCATGCTTGGTGAAGGTGGTACTACCTGAGAGTGGATTCCCCCTACCTCATTTCTGGGCTGCCTTAGAGTGGTTTCTAAACACATTCTTTATGTCCTCATAAGGTAGTTGGTAGATGTCTCCTCCAGCTAGCAGATGGAGGGTATCTAGAAGGTCTTTAGGGACTCCTTGGAGTAGAACTAGCTTCAGAGATTCAGGGTCAAGCGTGCACCTAGCCCGTTTATGGCTAAGTTGGAACCTTTCCTCGTAGTCTTCTAAAGACTCATCACTTCCCATGGTCATCCAAAAGATCTCTCGCTTTGTTTCCTTTGACCTACAGTAGTCCCGGTATTTGTTGTTAAAGGCTTGCTCCATCTGAGCCCAAGTTGTGATATTGTTTCTAGGTATCCCCATGAACCAACGTAGTGTTGCATCCTTGAGGGTAGAGGGAAATAGTTTCAACTTTTGCTCATCCTCTGCATAGTCATAAGTTCGACAAAGGACAGGAAGGTATCAGGGTCTTCAGTGGTCAATCCATGGAAATGAGGTAAGGCTGAGGGACTTATGTTTTTCATCTTCATGTCCCGGTTGGTCTCTCGGATGGGAAAGGCACCTTCTATTCTCTCCTCATCTTCTCTATTGTTTCTGTTTTCAGCCATGGTCTCAAAAGGAATGTTCTCTTGCTCTTCTTCTGTTATAGGATCTTCGTATATCTCAAGAGGTTCACCTATAGGTTCTTCTGGATCACTGCCACCGAAGAAGAGAGAAGGATGACTCAGTGATGTGGTGGGGGTTTTGGGTAAGAATTTCTCTGTATTGTCTCTGTTCCTACGAGGCATGAAAATGGAATATTTTTGGTGGATTTTTGGCGTTTTTTCTGCTTGTACCTGCAAAAATGAAATAGATTGAATTGCAACTAACTAGAATCTATATTGCTAAAATGAAAATGGGAATTGAAATGAAAGAAGGAAAGGACTAATATACTTTGTTGAAATGAAATGCTAGGCTACGCTTGCAGAATTGAAATTGCGGAATTGAAATGCTAATCTACGCTTGCAGAATTGAAATTGTGGAATTGAAATGCTAACCTATGAAAGTAGGAAAGGTCTAATCTACTTTTGCAGAAATGAAATTGCAGAATAGAAATGAAATAAACTACTTAGCAGAAGGTTGTAGTAGAAAATAGAAGAAAAGCAGAAATCACAAATACTCCGACGCTTCCCCGGCAACGGCGCCAAAAAGAGTGGTGGGCTCCAGTATTGCAGCAATAATGCTGCAACTCTTGGGACTCCCTCCTTTACTTTTATCAACCTGGTAGTTCGTAACAAACTTGGAAGCGACGGTGCTATATGCACAAGTACTAGCTTTTGCTACAGGCTGTCACTTGATTAGCTGGCACAAGTCCGCTAGGAGCTTAAGCCAACTTCTATGAGCTCTTAGAAGATTCTTTTAACTGGGATGGATGAAAACTAACTCAACCAGAGGCTAATCTACTTGCAGAAAGAAGTTGAAAGCTAGAAAGGAACGCAAACCCTAACAAACCCTAGTTTTACCGACTAACCCTACTAGTGCAAGTAAGAGGATGAAAGCTAAAGAAATGGATGCCATTGACTTCTAGAAAGATAGAATGCATGTGACTAAGCTACTTGTGAAGAGAAATATGAAGAAAACATCTTTTTGCATTTTTGAGTAATTTGTCAGAATTATTTTGCATGTGCTTTAACTGTTTTTCACTGTGCAGAGGTGGATTGGCGAAAGGAAATGGAGTAGGTGCTTGCAGGAGGTTGTGAAGGTTAGAAGAGGGCATAAGGGGTCCCTAGCACCATTCCAGAGAGTTTCACAGTGTTCGGATCTCAAGAAACTGCTTTCATGAGCTTCTACAGGAAGTCCGCAGGGGTTCTATAAGATGTTCTGTGGCTTCTACAGGATGTTCCAAAAGGGGATTTTGGAGGGTTGATGGTGGAAGAAAGGTGAAGAAGTGGGTACGAAGGTTGCATGATGATGTGGAGGAGTCCAGGACCTGGCGAATGAAGCGGGTGAGTGATAAGGATGGCTGGATTTGTTCAAGGAGGGGTAGAGCAATGTTGCACAAAAATATGGAAATTAGGTCAAAGTGAGGGAACGTAGCAAATGTGAGGGAAGAATCAGAGTTAGAGGATGGAGCAGGTAGTATTTATGGAGTAGGGGTAGGTGAAGAGGTATCACAGATGCTTTGCAAGTTATTTTCCAAACTATTCAAACAAAGACTCGGAAAACCAAAGACCTAGCTACTTTAACCTAATCTGAGCTAAATATCAGCAAAGAAAATGAACAAAAATTTATTGGAAACAAAAGCATGTGAAATAGGTGTGCAAACTAAGCAATCATGAACCTGAGCATGTAACCACAACTAGTATCAACTTCTGCAAATGAGAATCTAACACTAACAATTGCATGATGAAGCAAAGACAGTGTTTTTGGTGGTGGCAAGGACACCTTGGTCTCAGCTCATGGTCCCACAGAGGGAGAGGTGAGATTAGGGGTGCTTGATGGCCTTGTTCTAAAGAGCTTCTCTGTATTAACCTACCAAATCAATATGAACATGAAAATCCTTTTTAATCATCAACAATGACCTAGGTAACCAAGCAAGACTGTAATCTACTTAACAGAAATTATTTGATAAAGACATCAACAACACATAACAGTACACGAAGGAGGCCTTGGCACATGGGTTGGGCCCAACCCCAAGAGCTAAAGGCTCCTAAGAAAAGCTCAGAACTGATGCCAAATGAAACTGCTTTCCATTATTCAAAAATAACCATGTCACAAAGAAAATTGTACAGCAAAAGCTACAAAATGAGCTGAAAAACTAACAGCACTGTAGTGCAGAATACAACTGTTCAAAAAGTAACCTATGAAGGCTGGAAGCCTTCTTACTTATGCACTACGAGGGTCTCCAACAACCCTCCTTAACTCGAGGGGCTCGGCTGCTCGAACTGCCAGTGATCAGTCACTTTACACAAAACTGCTTGGTTGCCCTTGGGAATCCTTTTCAGTGGCCTGCTGAACTCCGAGCTGAGGGTGGAGAATTCGAGGAAGGGGCCGTTTAGTGCAGGAGACACCCTTCCTATGAATTCTCACCCTTGTTCCTTCATGCTTGGCTTTCATCTGGCTCATAAATTCTTGGCCTTGGTCCAAAATTTGTCCAAAAATCTGCAATAACCACGTGTTAGCCTTCTTGGTCAAGTGACTATTCTCATTCATTCAACTAACATAAATATACTCAGAAGACATGCATAAACTATGAAAAATGGTGGATTGATGAAGAACAATTAGGAAAAATGAGCCCGATAAGTTACCCATTTTTGGGGCTCATCAACTTGCAACAGAAATGGAAAGCAATGATCCTTGTTTTGAAATACCTTGCTCACACTCATGAAGGAGTTAAATATTTCAGATTTTGGCGACCTTGCAAGTCTACTCAGTACACCTTAAAAGAAGGATATGGTTTCCTATTGAGGAGGCTTCCCTTTCCTACCCAATTCAAACTATGGAAGGAAATTTGGAAGAAGGATGAAATTAAAAGAGTCCATGCCTTCTATTGGAACTTAATCCATGGGAGTATTCTCACTGCCAAAGATAAAAATCATAGAAGTATTCAGGGTCCCTCTTGGTGCATCCTTTGTAAGAGAGAAGAAGGTTCAATTCTCCATTTATTTCATGAATTCCTCTTCTCTCTTGTAATGTGGAGACAAGTGTTTGAAAAGGTCCATCACATACACATCATTCGTACAAATTGGCACAACATGTTCACCAATTGGATGCAATAAAGTATATCCTAGTCTTCTATAATAAAGAGGGTGTTAGTGTCAGTCTTTCCAGCCTTCCTCCAGTGATCAAATATGCTCTTACAAAGTGGTCTCAGAGTGTGAGGGTCAAATTTTGTCATTTCAAAGAGTCTTCAAGAAAAATTTGGTCACTAGGCATTAGGTCTAGGGTTTGCTTTCACTCCTTCTAAAGTTGTCCAAATGTCGGTTTGCGTCATCATTCTGCTGAGTTTATCATCATTCATAGGGTTGTCATTATCATGTCAGTGTCTAATGAGTCATTTTACACCTTGTTCATGCTTCAGTTGCGCCTAGGTAAGTTCATTTCCCTCTCCTAGGGTTTTGAAGGCAATTTCTCTTGGATGGACAAATCATCAGCAAAACTTATATCCTAATGTTCATACACCTTCCCCTATCCTTAAAGTACCTTATAAAACACTTTCCATCACTGAGATCCCCCAAATTCCTCATTTTTTCACAAACCCTAGTTTCTTGCTACAACTTGGCAATTTTTTAGGTTGGGCCTGTGTTTTTCCCTTTTAGACCTCTTCCCCTCACTCAATCTCTGAGATTCCACTTTCCCCTACTTCCTAACATCCCTCCCTACTCCCCAAAATTTCCTCAAGAATTTAGAAGCCCCCTATCCCCTTCATTCCGCTTCATTTCGACAAAATCTCTTGTTCCACACATCGGGGTAGGTTTTACTCAAATGATGTTTCTGAGCAATAAATGATGAATTTTGGAAAACTGAGAGAGGTTTTTTTCCAAACAATGCCAAGGAAGAAAAACCTCCTTCACATTTTACACAGGTGTCATGGTTTTAGAGAAATGTCAAAAATACAATCGCCTCGAGAGAATCAAATGCACCTCTGAAGTGACCTTGGAAAAATCAAGTTTTCTCCTAGCTTGGTTGTCCAAATGACTTTTTTGATGAGTCAAATGATAACTAGACACAAATATATTTCCAATGAGCTATCATGAGCTCAATTTGGAGTTGAGGAAGGCATTCAAAAGTTGACTGCAACAGCACTCTGCCTTGAGGCAGCCTCATTTGGCACATTTTGACCAGTCTTGGGAGATTTGATTTTTGACAGGGAAAATGAACTCCAAATTGAAAAATTCTAGTTGTGTTGGAAATTAGACTCAAATACCTTTCCAACGAGCTATCCTGCGCCCGATTCTGACACCGGGAAGGCCTCCAAAAGTCATCTGAAAGTCGCGTTACGCGTTGAACCAGGCGCGCTACGCATCAGGAGCGCGCTACGCATCAGGACACATTTCTCAGTGCAAAATTACAAGCGCGCTACGCATCAAAGGGGCGCTACGCGTTGGGCAAGGCGTGCTACGCATTGGGTTTTTCGCCCAGTCACCTGCCTGCAAGCTCTCAAAATCCTCTCTTAGCTCAAGACAATACAAGTAAGCTTCTTTCCATGGCTAGTTTCAGTTTTCCAAGATGAATATGAAAGAAATGTGATAAAGATGCCATGCAAATTAAAAGTAAAAACCCTAAATTGATGTGAGAAATTTAAATTCCAAGTTTCTGCTAGGGTTTCAAACAGTGAATGCTGCCCAAGGTTTACCATTTTAATCCTTCTTTTTGTACCCATATTCACCAGCATTCTCCTAAAGATGTCCCATAAAATCCTATAATATCACTCTACAAAAATCCCAAACCCTACTTCATCTCAAAACCCTACAATATCATAATTTCATATGTTTTTCCCCTCCCTAAACTCCTTGTTTATTTTTATTGTCCCTTAATTCCCTCATGTTCCCTTTCCCTAACAATTCCCTTGTATTTATGTCCCCTTGGTAACAGCATTTGCAAAAGTCAAAAAGTAGTTAATTGTGTGCATAGTCAGCATATACAGTTCAGCTATCTTGCCTTCAAAACTATGTCAGAAACCGAAACAGATTATGAGCAGGATTTTGATAGTGATTCTACACCGGAGGTAAGTGTGCCAAGGAGGTATCACAAAGGTGACGGAGGTCCAGTTTCATCATGAATTGGCTCGTCTCTTTGTCTTGCATTTACATGGAGACCAAGTTACCTTAGCTGGAGTCAATGTTACTCTTACACCGGAAGCAGTTTCATTAGCAACAGGTCAGTAAGGATCGAGAAGCTAATCTTGAGAGGGTCAACATCCATTTAGAGAAGTTGTTGGCGAAGGCCAATCACTTGAAACATCATTATTAGGCTCGCATGCATGTGTGCAAAGCAAGAATGAAGGTACTCAAAGGACGATTGGCCAAGGCACTAAAACGGAGGAAAAGGCCCGATCCAATTCATATTTTGGCTGAAGCCTCTTTGAAGGAGCATGGCACTCAATGATACACCCTCAGCTCAAAATTCAGAGAATTTGGAGCAATTTTTGTCATTTTTGAATTTTTTGGTAAAAAAAACAGGTTTTTGCCCTCAACGTGTAGCGCGCCGTGCGCTACCCTAAATATGGGCAAGTCCATTCCTCAAAAACTCAGCATTTTTGTATTTTTCATGACAAATTACACTTTCTCAGCAATTACCAAGACATTTCATCAGGTTTTGAGCCCTCAGAAGGTCAAAAAACATGCAAAAAATGACTTTCTGCCACTTTTTGGACACACAGGGAGCAGTCTTGGGAGATTGCAATTTTGGAGGGGCAAATGACCACCAAATTGAGAAATTCCACTTGGGATGGAAAGTAGACATCCATACCTTTCCAAAAAGCCTACTTTTGCCTAATTTTGATGCCGGGAAGTGCCTCAAAAGTTGGCTCAAAGGCGCGCTATGCGTTGAGGATTGGGGCGCTACGCATCAGGGAAGTTTGCCAGATTTTCACCTACAGCTCAGCAAAATACAGATTTGACTAGTTTTGACTTTTTGGAGTGATTTTTCATCCTCCTTGATGTAACTGATGTAATTTTATGATGTCATGGCACTTATTTATCTCTTCTAGAAGATTCATTCATAAAATAACAAAAAAATAATGAATGAATTGGTTCCCTAGCTTATAGAGGCAAGTTGTTTTGATTGCCTAGATTGTAGTGCTCAGTTTAGAATTGGTTGAAACAGCTCCTAGGATGATGAGCTCGACCCCTAGAGGCTAGGGAATGGGTTGGCATGGTCTATATTATGTATTTTCTAAATCATTTTCATGGTTGGAGAGGTTGGACTCTTGAGGGATAAGCTTAGACTGTATTACTCTTTATATCTCTGCAATTTTGGCAAAGGAAAGACCAGGGTTTTGCAACACTATTTGGGATTCCTGTGGTTATTTGTGTTGATGGTGTGTTTCTCTCATGTACTTGTAAGTGTGTTATGTGTATCATTTTCCAAATTCTCTTTTCTGCACATTAAGTAAATGAAGTGTTAAGGTAGAATTCATAATTTATATGCTCTGCCTTTAAGTTTGCTTAATATCTATGTTTTCCTCTTTCTAAAGAGAACTCTTGAAAGTTTCTTGCTCTCTTTAGCTCCTCACCGGTCATTTTATATCCATTCACTTGATTCAAAGGCATCAAGACAATCTCCTACCTTGCCCCAAAAAGACCTCTGCAAAAACTGTGTCTCATCCCCGCACCCAAAATTGCTGTGCTCAGTTTTCCAACAAAACCCTTAAAATTTAAAATCAAACTTTCCCTATCAGTTTACTAGCCTAAAATCAGTGTTCTTTATCGGTCATCTCAGCCCTTTGAAGACCTATTGCCGAGATAGACCCGAAGAGAGCCCTCTCCTGCCCCGTAGGGCTAGCTACGAGGCTAAGTGGTTTGATGTTGCCTTGGATCTTGTCCTTTTCAGCCTAAGGCCAAATTCCAACGCTAACATATTGGCGACCATACTGGGGAAGAACAAATGGTTTACTTGTTGATGTCATTTGTTTTATAAGCTACAGACGGAGCTTGAAGTTATGCCAGGTAGCCTTCGAAACGTTTTTTCTTTGCATTAGCGGAAGTAGATAAACGCTGCTTCAGTCAATCTCTGGTATAGCTTGTAAACGTGACATCTAACTTGTTAATTACCCCAGTACATGTATCAAGTTTAGATCTGATTGTTGATGGTGGACAACGATCAGACACTTGAAAGGCTGAAATCATTCACCTGGCGACTCTAAATCATTTTCGAGATCAGATCCAAAGACTCCACTGGAGGATGATCCCAACCAGCAAAAACATGAAAGGACAATATGGACATATCAAATATTCAAGTTGGAATTTCATCCAAGACATTTTGTTCTTTGTCATAAATTATTTCTTCTCTTTTCCCAAGAATGTCAAGAAGGCTTTGCAAAGTATACTGTATTTGAGAAGAGATCCTCGGCCCGCAGTTGATTCTTTCCCTTTGAAGATCGTGAATACCAAAGATTTGCATGCCTTTGAGCTTGATCAAGATCCTTTTTCCGAATTTTGTGATGACCATCTTCAAATTGATGAATCTCAAGAGACCAAGACTGATTCTATACCTGCTGTACATACCCCTACACCTTGTAAAATTCCAGATCGGTATAAACCTCTTGTTTTACCTTCTGTTCTTCATGCTTTCCCCAAAAACTATGATCTATACTTGCCGAGGTTTGATGGTGAATGTAAGAATGTCAACGCTGAGCAACATGTGCAGAATTTTGAGTCTTTTCTAGACCTTTTTGAAGTTGATAGCGAAGATGTTAGTATAAGGCTTTTTGCTCTTTCTTTGCAAGCCAAAGTGAAGAGTTGGTTCAAAGCCCTGCCTGATGCAAGCATTTCAGATTTCCAACAGTTTGTCAAAGTTTTTCTCGACAGGTGGATGATCGGACAGAACCTTCTCTTGATTGTAGAAGAGTATAACCAGCTGAAAAGATTGCCAGGGGAGACAGTACAACAATTTTCAGCCAGATTTAACCAAGTTTATTATTCGATGCCAGTTGATATAAGGCCTACTCCTAGATCTGCTCTCTTGCACTATCCGGGTGCCTTTGATCTGGAGATGGAGTTTCAGCTGAGAGAAAGGAATATTGCAACACTTCATGAGATGCAAAACAGTGCAGTAAATGTAGAGGCGCATCTGCTGATCCGAAGGGCAAGATTGAAGGAAGAAGAAATGAAAAACATAGATCCGGAAAAATCGACATCTCTAGAGGTAAAGCTTGACATTTTGGTCAGTGCAGTAGAAGAGATGATGCAGAAGGTCACCACAAGAAATGATTATGATGTTCAAGTCCATGGCTCGTTGATTGAATAAGAACAAGTTGCTAATCCAAAACATTTTGTTTCTTATCCTAGTTGTCATAGATCTGATAATGATTGTTTTGTAGATCACCTTGGCGAAGAAAGCACTGTTGATATGACGTGTATGTTTGATGATGAATTGCCTCAGTTTGATCAGTATGATGATGATTATGTTCTCCAAAAAGAAGCTAATCTTGCAGACGAATCAATAGCTAGTTTGTGGGAGGAGGAAGAAGTTCACTTTCAGCAGCTTGAATACCGTGATCAACCGATGCATATGAGCTACGACAATGATGAGGAAAGTGCAGAAAATTTTGAAGTAAGTGAAGGATATTTGCCTTTTTGTTTTGATTCGTTTCAGTACATCAGAGATAACTACCATGCAATCAGAAATCAAATGTCAACAAGTCTTGATTTGAATCATCTTGAGAGCAATGAAAATTTTGTTCAAGACTTCTCATATTCAGATTTGCAACCCCCGAAAGCCATTGATTGTCAAGTTGCAGCTGAAGACTTGGAAGTGGACACACATAATTTAATGATTCAAGGTGACTCTGTACCATTCTATTTTGAATCATTTCAGTTTTTGAAGGGTAGATTGCATAGTAAATCTTCAAATGAACAACCTATAACAAATCAACAATCTCTCAGTGTTAATGTTGAGGATGAGACAGATAACAAAATTCTTGAGCAGCCTGTAGCATCAGATTTTCAGTCACCAAATGAAATTGAAGGACAAATTACATATTGTAAAATTTTGTAGATGTTCTATGCTAAGAGCAATTTCACTTTTCTCACAGCAATCATACAAGTAGATAAGCAAAATGCAGATAGAACATATAAGCAGATCTTACAGAAGACAAATCAGAAAAAAGAAAAATGTATGTGTTCGTTTCGGCGGTCAACAGGATGCTTCAACCAGCAAAGTCTCCTTTGGTCAGCCAGCCCAACATGTGTCACAACAACCCTCCAACCAGTAGATGAGTCAACCCAAGTCAGTTCTACAAAAGTCAACGCTGTCCTGAAAAGTCAACGCAGGGGCAGCAAGCTAAAAGTCAACGCAGCAGCAAAACGGTCAACCCTTTGACCTCGATTTTTGTGCCAGGTAGTACGGCCTTCAAAAATCGAACCTCCCACAAGTTTTCAGCTTGTTTGGACCAAGCGTTGACCAAAGTCAACGCTGGTCAAACTTCTGCAAAACCCTAGCAGCAGAAACCCTAGCAGCAGAAAAATCCTCTTCGTCCTTCCCACGTGTGGCTGAAATTCGTCCTCCAGGTAGCTCGTACTTTTAGGATGAGAGAGGAAGATGTGAGTTGTGTTGTTTAAATTCTCTCCAACTTTTCCTGTATATATATACATCAATGAGGGTGTGTGACACATCTGTTGGGCATGTGAGCCTACATTATAAAACTGGCTGACCTTGCACATATAATTTATTAAGAATAATAAATTCAAAATATAAGTTCTGCTCATCGGATTAAGACTATTTTTATATGGATTTTACACCTCTCAGAAAGAGGAATCCAACAAAAATATTAGCCTCTTAATCTGAGCATCAGAACATGGAGTTTGGACCTAGTTGTCCAAATTTAACACTCCCTCTCAACTAGGGAGAACTCCATCTATTAGTGCAATTAACATCGTGAGTCATCCCGCCGAAACTTGCTTTGCTGGCTTCTTTATTTCAGAACAGAAGTGGGTCAGTCACAAAGACATCATTCCCCGACTGACATAATCAGTCCAGAGGTCCCAGACCTCACAAATCTTGATCCCAGATCAAGTGGTTGGACCATGTCATCCTAGATAGAGAGTACGACAATCTCTAATGCGTCCATCAGTCTTTGCTAATAGTCTCTAGCTTTTCCACACCTCATTGGCCAAATGAGAGGTACTTCCCATGAGCCCTGAACTCAATGGGTAGGATGCATACGGGGCACAGATTAAATGAGTGGCGAACCAGCTCAATAATCACAAGGGTGGGGCAGAAGCATTATGAGTGCTTATAGCTCCGAGAAGCTATCCCCAAAGCCCCCCAGAGCTCCCGGAGCTCATCGTCCAACAAGACCCACATCATAGGGTCTTTCCACGACACCAAGACTCTCACGGAAGGTTAGGAACTTGACCTTCCCCAGGGGCTTAGTGAGAATATCCGCGACCTGCTCATCAGTTCCTATATGATCGAGCCTTACGGCGCCTCGCTGTACCATATCCCGGATAAAGTGGTACCTGATATCAATATGCTTGGATCGGTCGTGGAACACAGGATTCTCAGTCATACGAATCCCACTCTGATTATCACAGAGTATTACAGTGGTATCTAGCACATGTTGGAACAGCTCACTGAAGAGCTTCCTCAACCAAACTGCTTCACAACAGGCCATACTAGCAGTAATGTATTCAGCCTCCGCGGTGCTCAAAGCCACCGACTTCTACTTCTTGCTCATCCATGAGATCGAAGTAGAACCAAGATTGAAACAGCATCCAGATGTGCTCTTACGATCCACCACACTGCCAGCCCAATCGGCATCAGTATATCCCCGGAGTATCACACTCCCGGCAGTGTATCTCAGCCCATGGTTTATCGTGCCCTGAAGATATCTCAAAAGATTCTTGGCACCAACCCAGTGAAAATGATGAGGCTCAACCATCTGTTGACTCAAAGTATTCACTGCAAAACATATGTCCGGACGGGTGTTCACTAAGAACATCAAAGCTCCTATGAGTTGACGATACTCAGTAGGATTGGCCAAGATAGGCCCTGCAGCGCTGCCACTCAACTTCTTAAAGTTGAGTTCCATTGGTGTCGACACGGAATTACAGTCCACCATCCCAAATCTTTCCAGAAGCTTGACAATATACTTTCCTTGAGAAAGGAAAATCTCTCCAGGTCTCTGCCAGACCTCCAGGCCTAGGAAATAGTGCATCAGTCCTAGGTCTTTCATCTCGAACTCAGCAGCAAGCTCCCTCTTACATTGATGAATGAGAGGGTCACCACCTGTCAGGAAGAGGTCGTCCACATACAGCACTAGAATGAGAGGCTTTCCTTCCAAAACCTTAAAGTAAAGGTTTGGATCAGCATTGCTTCGAGTGGAGCCCAGCTTCATCAAGTAACTATCCATCCTCTCATACCAAGCTCTGGGTGCTTGCTTTAACCCATAGAGGGCTTTCTTCAACCTGCAGACATAAGTGTCTTGATCTTGAACTTCGAATCCCAGAGGTTGTTCTACATACACCTCTTCCTTTATTGCACCATGCAGAAAAGCGGTCTTGACATCCATCTGATGAAGACTCCATCCTTGCGTAGCAGCAAGGGCTAAGATGGATCGGATGGTGGTATATTGAGCCACAGGTGCAAATATACCGTCATAGTCAATTCTCAATTATCATGGATCTGCACCTCAATGACTGTAATGTTGCTCTCATTATACAGCATCACATTGCTACCCCAAATCAACAAGAATGACAGATCTAGTCTTTTCATTGTAATATACTCCTAGTGGAGATTCATATCTTCTTTGCTGTCTATGCATCATCACGCTGCATGCTACCCATGCTGCCTTTGCATCATCACGTTGCAACACTACAACACAGTCAGATCTGCACTAATTGAGGCTTACGAGCCTCCAAATTTGCTCCCACAGGTTGCCCAACCATCTGATCCAAAACTGATCAAATTCCTTGACCCAACACAAGGCATAAATTGTTGCTCCAATCTGTTTTCGCTGCTGCTCCTAATTGTGACTGGTTAGGGCATCCATATGCTGCAACAGCCCTTAACCAAGTCACCAAATAGCCTTCAAAAACTACGTGCTACCCTTGTATAAGTCCTCTGCATCCACGTTGTTGATTAGGGCTCAATCTAGCCCCAAAACAGTCCCACGCAATGCCTTTTCAGTGGGGTAAGGGCCTGCGGCCTACCACAGGTGGCTTCCTGTACCCACGGCCTGCTGAAACAGAGTTTCCAGCCTGCACATAATATTCAAATCAACCCAGAATTTTGTCTCCTTTATTGAGGCTTTTCTGCTGGTTAATTTTCACTCCAAAACAATCATAGGAGTGACCTAAACGTCCCCTCTTCCTTCACTGGAAATGCCCTTACCTGCACCCAATAAAACAGAGATTTAGGGCCCAATATACTGCAGATTTAGGGCTCCTATTCTTAGCGAGTAAGGGCCTCTTTAGAACTGCGGATTCTCCTCTAGATCTCTCTGTCCACAAAACCCAAACACGTGGAGAGAGTGCAGTGGTAGTCTCCCTCTTAATGCCAGCTTCTCTGCAAAAATCTTTGAACTCATTTGACTCATATTCAGTGCCATTGTTAGTCCTCAAAATCTTGATCTTCTTTCCGGTCATATTTTCCACCAAGGCTTTGAAGGTACGGAACCACATGAAAGCCTCATCCTTCTTCTTCAAGAAGTATATCCAGGTTTTGCGAGAGAAGTCATCAGTAAATGTCATATAGTAAGAACATCCCCCCAGGGATGTTACAGGCAACATACCGGAAAGATCAGAATGGACCAGTTGCAATATCTCAGATGTCTTTGTGACACTTGAGGGGAAAGGTCCCCTTGTATGTTTTTCTTCAGCACAGCCCTTACATACACCTTTATGATTATTTCCAAAATCAGGCATCCCTGTCACCACCTTCCTTGCATCTAGACGCCTGAACATAGGAGCATTCTTAAGCATATCAGGTATAACCATAAACCTGACTTTGCTGCCTCGAATAAAGACATGCTCCAATTGGGATACTTTTCCATCCTGTCACTGTTGTTCATGGACTGAGCTTTGATTACAGGTTAGGGCTTCAACTGAAACCTACAGCAGCCCACTACATAATTTGATGCAGCTTCCTTCCCTTTATCATATCTGGGAACTCGCTCTCCTAGATGACTATTCCTGCACCCTTTTTAAGCTTGATTAGACCTCTAAACAACTGCTACAGGACTGCAGCAAGCTCACCATAGGTATGTCTCCTATTTAGAAGAATTCCCAGCCATAACTATCCCAGAAAAGCCTTCTTCTATTGCTGCCTCCCTTTTATAAGCTCCTATCCTCCAAGCTGATTGACCTATCAATCAAAACATTACCAAGGAGTCATCTACAACCACCTTGCTGTTGCCTCCTTGTCATGATTTCTGTGCTTTACTGCTGTAGCTTCTTATCTCTGGTTAGGGCATCCAAAAACCCTCCAAAAATCTACCACAATAGTCCTCCAACCACTGTGTTCCCTTGTCACCCTTTGCTATCCTTCTAGGCTTCCAATCTGCTGTTGTATGTCCCAAAGAAACCACCTCAAGGCACCCTACAGATCTCGGATCTGCTACAGCAAGGAGTTTGACATTTAGACAAGGGTTTACACCTTTAGTTTGGGCTGCGGTGTCTCCTTAGGAGCTGCGGCTAGGCGAGAGGACCCTTACTAGGTCTCTCGGCCTCTCAACAAACCTCCACGCATGCTGCTGTAACATCATCACCTGCGGCCCAAAACAGAATACCCAAATACTGTAACTATGCACAGAAAACCCTTTAACCTTACCGCTGATCTGTGGTTTTGTTTAGCAAGGGAGACATGCCACAAACTGTCCACACATCTGCTCTTTAGGTACCTTCTAGCTGTGGCTTTCTCCACAGAGAAATCTGCACCAAAACGCAGAGAAGAACCTCTCCTAAACTTGGCTGCACTCTCCTCATCCTTGCCTCAGATCCACACTTCAAACGTAGAGGTGTTCTTAACCTTTTTGATTCTTTTCTTATACTTGTGTTTAGCAGCAGAGGCATTTGATGGAGGTTCTTGAATCTTTCCCTGTCACATGATCTAGGAGATCATGATCTTCTAATTTGAGATCTAATAACATCTTCCAGGCATGGAAGTCATCACTTCCAGACAGCTTGTCATTCTCCTTGAATTCAAGCTTAGAGGAATCCATTTCCTTCGATGATGATTGCTATAGATAGAGTTTGTCTTCACCTCAGCTCTGATACCATGTAAAATTTTGTAGATGTTCTATGCTAAGAGCAATTTCACTTTTCTCACAGCAATCATACAAGTAGATAAGCAAAATGCAGATAGAACATATAAGCAGATCTTACAGAAGACAAATCAGAAACAAGAAAAATGTATGTGTTCGTTTCGGCGGTCAACAGGATGCTTCAACCAGCAAAGTCTCCTTTGGTCAGCCAGCCCAGCATGTGTCACAACAACCCTCCAACCAGTAGATGAGTCAACCCAAGTCAGTTCTACAAAAGTCAATGCTGTCCTGAAAAGTCAACGCAGGGGCAGCAAGCTAAAAGTCAACGCAGCAGCAAAACGGTCAACCCTTTGACCTCAATTTTTGTGCCAGGTAGTACGGCCTTCAAAAATCAAACCTCCCACAAGTTTTCAGCTTGTTTGGACCAAGCATTGACCAAAGTCAACACTGGTCAAACTTCTGCAAAACCCTAGCAGTAGAAACCCTAGCAGCAGAAACCCTAGCAGCAGAAAAATCCTCTTCGTCCTTCCCACGTGTGGCTGAAATTCGTCCTCCAGGTAGCTCGTACTTTTAGGATGAGAGAGGAAGATGTGAGTTGTGTTGTTTAGATTCTCTCCAACTTTTCCTGTATATATATACATCAATGAGGGTGTGTGACACATCTGTTGGGCATGTGAGCCTACATTACAAAACTGGCTGACCTTGCACATATAATTTATTAAGAATAATAAATTCAAAATATAAGTTCTGCTCATCGGATTAAGACTATTTTTATATGGATTTTACACCTCTCAGAAAGAGGAATCCAACAAAAATATTAGCCTCTTAATCTGAGAATCAGAACATGGAATTTGGACCTAGTTGTCCAAATTTAACACATATGAAGCTGTGGAAGACGAAATACATGATTCGATGATGCAGGAAGATTCTATACCTTTTTGTTTCAAAGAATTTCAGTTTATAAGGAAGAATCTTCGTAAAATATCTCAAGAAAAAGATGAACAGCTAGAAGGATGTCATACATTTTCAATGGATACATTACAGCAGTCTTTTCAATTTTTTCATGATCCAGTAGCTGATGTTTTGGATGAGGTTTGCAGTCAAAGTCTTTCTCCATTGACTACATGTGAGCTTGAAACATGTGCTGATATGAATTTGATCCGGCAGCCGGTTTCTTTCTCATTTTCAGTAGAGGTCTCGTCACAAGGCTCAGATCAAAGTTTGCATTCATGGTATGAGGAAACGAGAAGTAATCCATTGGATGAGTTAAGTTCTAGTGTGCTTGAATTTCAAGATCCTTATGCAGTGTTTTTGGAGGTGGATAGAGAATTCATATCATTCTACGGATCTATTTCTAAGTTATCATGGGAGTTTCCGTTCATTAGTTCTCTCTTGTTGTTCATAAGTGAGCACTTGTGGAGAATTTGAACAACAAATGGGATACTTACTTGGTTGCATTGGTTGTTTCATTTCACTTGATCAGGTGACGAATGAAACTGTTAGAGTAGGTTTTGATGAATAAGCTCCACTTTGAGCATCATTTCCAGTTTGTCGGTTGTGTTTAAGTATTGAGTCAGTTTTTAGTTGAGTGAGATTCAATTTGTGTTGTCAAATAATCGTTTTTCAGTCATGCATTTCAGCTTGAGTTTTTGACTCCATTGCCCAATGGATGAAGGCACTGTCTAGCTCTCCCAGAGATCTGTTGTTCTTGGCACCTCCAAGGAGCTACCATCCCCATTGGAGCCAATGTTAGATTCAGTCTTTCCAGCCTTCCTCCAGTGATCAAATATGCTCTTACAAAGTGGTCTCAGAGTGTCAAGGTCAAATTTTGTCATTTCAAAGAGTCTTCAAGCAAAATTTGGTCACTAGGCATTAGGTCTAGGGTTTGCTTTCACTTCTTCTAAAGTTGTCCAAATGTCGGTTTGCGTCATCATTCTGCTGAGTTTATCATCATTCATAGGGTTTTCATTATCATGTCAGTGTCTAATGAGTCATTTTACACCTTGTTCATGCTTCAGTTGCGCCTAGGTAAGTTCATTTCCCTCTCCTAGGGTTTTGAAGGCAATTTCTCTTGGATGGACAAATCATCAGCAAAACTTATATCCTGATGTTCATACACCTTCCCCTATCCTTAAAGTACCTTATAAAACACTTTTCATCACTGAGATCCCCCAAATTCCTCATTTTCTCACAAACCCTAGTTTCTTGCTACAACTTGGCAATTTTCTAGGTTGGGCCTGTGTTTTTCCCTTTTGGACCCCTTCCCCTCACTCAATCTATGAGATTCCACTTTCCCCTACTTCCTAACATCCCTCCCTACTCCCCAAAATTTCCTCAAGAATTTAGAAGCCCCCTATCCCCTTCATTCCGTTTCATTTCGACAAAATCTCTTGTTCCACACATCGGGGTAGGTTTTACTCAAATTATGTTTTTGAGCAATCAAAGATTAATTTGGGAAAACTGAGAGAGGCTTTTGTCCACAACATGCCAAGGAAGAAAAACCTCCTTCACTTTTTACACAGGTGTCATGGTTTTAGAGAAATGTCAAAAATACAATCGCCTCGAGAGAATCAAATGCACCTCTGAAGTCACCTTGGGAAAATCAAGTTTTCGCCTATCTTGATTGTCCAAATGAATTTCTTGATGCATCAAATGATAACTAGACACAAATATCTTTCCAATGAGCTATCATGAGCTCAATTTGGAGTTGAGGAAGACATTCAAAAGTTGATTGCAACAGCACTCTGCCTTGAGGCAGCCTCATTTGGCACATTTTTACCAGTCTTGGGAGATTTGATTTTTGACAGGGAAAATAAACTCCAAATTGAAAAATTATAGTTGTTTTGGAAATTAGACTCAAAGAAATTTCCAACGAGCTATCCTGCGCCTGATTCTGACACCGAGAAGGCCTCCAAAAGTCATCTGAAAGTCGCGCTATGCATTGAATTAGGCGCGCTACGCATCAGGCCACATTTCTCAGTGCAAAATTACAAGTGCGCTACGCATCAGAGGGGCGCTACGCATTGGGCAAGGCACGCTATGCGTTGGGTTTTTTGCCTAGTCACCTGCCTACAAGCTCTCAAAATCCTCTCTTAGCTCAAGACAATACAAGTAAGCTTCTTTCCATGGCTAGTTTCAGTTTTCCAAGATGAATATGAAAGAAATGTGATAAAGATGCCATGCAAATTAAAAGTAAAAACCCTAAATTGCTGTGAGAAATTTAAAGTCCAAGTTTCTGCTAGGGTTTCAAATAGTGAATGCTGCCCAAGGTTTACCATTTTAATCCTTCTTTTTTTACCCATATTCACCAGCATTCTCCTAAAGATGTCCCATAAAATCCTATAATATCACTCTACAAAAATCCCAAACCCTACTTCATCTCAAAACCCTACTTCATCTCAAAACCCTACAATATCATAATTTCATATGTTTTTCCCCTCCCTAAACTCCTTGTTTATTTTTATTGTCCCTTAATTCCCTCATGTTCCCTTTCCCTAACAATTCCCTTGTATTTATGTCCCCTTGGTAACAGCATTTGCAAAAGTCAAAAAGTAGTTAATTGTGTGCATAGTCAGCATATACAATTCAGCTATCTTGCCTTCAAAACTATGTCAGAAACCGAAACAGATTATGAGCAAGATTTTGATAGTGATTCTACATCGGAGGTAAGTGTGCCAAGGAGGTATCACAAAGGTGACGGAGGTCCAGTTTCATCATGAATTGGCTCGTCTCTTTGTCTTGCATTTACATGGAGACCAAGTTACCTTAGCTGGAGTCAATGTTACTCTTACACTGGAAGCAGTTTCATTAGCAACAGGTCAGTAAGGATCGAGAAGCTAATGTTGAGAGGGTCAACATCCATTTAGAGAAGTTGTTGGCGAAGGCTAATCACTTGAAACATCATTATTAGGCTCGCATGTATGTGTGCAAAGCAAGAATGAAGGTACTCAAAGGACGATTGGCCAAGGCACTAAAACGGAGGAAAAGGCCCGATCCACTTCATATTTTGGCTGAAGCCTCCTTGAAGGAGCATGGCACTCAATGATACACCCTCAACTCAAAATTCAGAGAATTTGGAGCAATTTTGGTCATTTTTGAATTTTTTGGTCAAAAAAACAGGTTTTTGCCCTCAACGCGTAGCGCGCCGCGCACTACCCTGAAGATGGGCAAGTCCATTCCTCAAAAACTCAGCATTTTTGGATTTTTCATGACAAATTACACTTGCTCAGCAATTACCAAGACATTTCATCAGGTTTTGAGCCCTCAGAAGGTCAAAAAACATGCAAAAAATGACTTTCTACCACTTTTTGGACACACAGGGAGCAGTCTTGGGAGATTGCAATTGTGGAGGGGCAAATGACCACCAAATTGAGAAATTCCACTTGGGCTGGAAAGTATACATCTAGACCTTTCCAAAAAGCCTACTTTTGCCTCATTTGGATGCCAGGAAGTTCCTCAAAAGGTTGCTCAAAGGCGCGCTACGCGTTGAGGATTGGGGCTCTACGCATCAGGGAGGTTTGCCAGATTTTCACCTACAGCTTAGCAAAACGCAGATTTGACTAGTTCTGACTTTTTGGAGTGATTTTTCATCCTCCTTGATGTAATTGATGTAATTTTATGATGTCATGGCACTTATTTATCTCTTCTAGAAGATTCATTCATAAAATAGAAAAAAATTAATGAATGAATTGGTTCCCTAGCTTATAGAGGCAAGTTGTTTTGATTGCCTAGATTGTAGTGCTCAGTTTAGAATTGGTTGAAACAGCTCCTAGGATGATGAGCTCGACCCCTAGAGGCTAGGGAATGGGTTGGCATGGTCTATATTATGTATTTTCTAAATCATTTTCATGGTTGGAGAGGTTGGACTCTTGAGGGATAAGCTTAGACTGTATTACTCTTTATATCTCTGCAATTTTGGCAAAGGAAAGACCAGGGTTTTGTAGCACTATTTGGGATTCCTGTGGTTATTTTTGTTGATGGTGTGTTTCTCTCATGTACCTGTAAGTATGTTATGTGTATCATTTTCCAAATTCTCTTTTCTGCACATTAAGTAAATGAAGTGTTAAGGTAGAATTCATAATTTATATGCTCTGCCTTTAAGTTTCCTTAATATCTATGTTTTCCTCTTTCTAAAGAGAACTCTTGAAAGTTTCTTGCTCTCTTTAGCTCCTCACCGGTCATTTTATATCCATTCACTTGATTCAAAGGCATCAAGACAATCTCCTACCTTGCCCCAAAAAGACCTCTGCAAAAACTGTGTCTCATCCCCGCACCCAAAATTGCTGTGCTCAGTTTTCCAACAAAACCCTAAAAATTTAAAATCAAACTTTCCCTATCAGTTTACTAGCCTAAAATCAATGTTCTTTATCGGTCATCTCCATCCTTTGAAGACCTATTGCCGAGATATACCCGGAGAGAGCCCTCTCCTACCCCGTAGGGCTAGCTACGAGGCTAAGTGGTTTGATGTTGCCTTGCATCTTGTCCTTTTCAGCCTAAGGCCAAATTCAAGCGCTAACAGAGGGCATGGAAAACATTGAATTTTGTTTATGTTGGGTCATCTAGATCACAAGAAAACAAGTAATATTTGAAGGAAAATCTCCCTCTATCATTCAAGTAGCCAACAAGGAAATATCTTTGCTCTCTGAATCACCCTCCTCAAGAAGTCTTAAAAACTTTGATATAGAAGAATTATCAGAGCTGGAGAGGAATTCATTAAAACATAACAATCTCCTCAGAATCATGCTGGAAGCTTCATAGTATGCCCCAAGACAAGTAAAGTTCAGTGTTTAAGACATAATCAAGAATAATTTAGGTCTTGGAAAGAGAAGAAACCCTCTACAATTCTCTTATTTGATGGTGTTGCAAAAGGAAACCCAGGGCGACAAGAGTGGGAGGGGAAATATTTTTCCCTGATGAACAAGTTGTATTCAGATTTGTGTGGGGTTTAGGCACAACAAAAAATAATAAGGTAGAACTTCTAATTCTTTGTAAATCATTGAAAATTGCTTAGAGTCAAGGAATAAAGGAATTACCTATCATTGGGGATTCTCTTCTCGTGAGCATAATGTTTTCAAACCCCAAGCATGCCCATGAGTTCTTAAACCAAAATATAGTGAAGAGGATCAACCCTCATATTACAAAAATTGAAAAATTGGCCCTATTCCATCTTCTTTGCAACCATAATCGTGAGGTTGTCAAAATGGAGAATAGAGGCACATAATTAGGGGAGGGAAAAATGGAATTAAATGAAAGTGACATGGGTTTTGTCCCCATTCCATAATTGAACCATGATATATCTGGAGTCCGTGGCCATCAATGACGGTGTCAACAAGATCACAATAGTTGGAACAATAATTCTTCACATTCTAAAGAGGCAAGCTAAGGACTGTGCTAGGTATCCACATGGTCATCATTCGGAGTATTGAGGCATCCTTACTTGAAATCCATCGAGTTTCATATGGTCAGAGGACAACACAATAGAGATTTTTGTTAACAATACCCTCGAGAGGACATCATATCGTATTGTAGTTTTAATGACAAAGATGAACACAAATTCCACCTCACGACACAACAAATTGGCTGCAAGATTGGTTTAAAAGGTCCCTTGGGCAGGAACAATATTTAATGGGCATGCGAATCGAAGATTTGCAGGAATTAAAGGCTAAAGTAGAGATGTTTGAGGGAGATGGGAAGACATCTTATTTAACCCTTCCTCGTTTGCCCATGCCGCATCTATTCGCCTCTCCTCTAAGCATAATCTTAGAAATAGTGTTTTTTCATTTGGTTTAGTGATGGAATCTTTAGGGGAATAGTCTTTGGAGATCGACATGGAATGGTGGAAGAGGGATGAATTTTTTTATTTAAATTTCTTATTGGGAGGCTTGACCTCCTCATAAGGAGAGTGGAGTTGCTGGAAAGGGATAGTGTCACTAATGCGGATTTCATTGATGCAAAATTTGAAAGTATTGAGGCCAAGATGGAAAGAAATATAACTGTGATGGAATTTAATCTCTTATCAAGCAACTTTGAATTGATGAGCAACAATTTTTTTAGAGAGGCATATGAGATAATTGCAGGGCTATTTGACCTCGCTCTCAACCAACATCCAAACCTTGCTATCGAAGATGATGGAGTGGGAATGAGAACGGGGAAAATATCTCCAGCGAGGAAGTCAACCCTTTAAATCCCACTTAATGATGTTTTGTTATTGATTTTGGGTCAATGGCGGGCCTATGGGAAATTCCAGTGTAAAATCTAAGTCACATGGCTTGTAGGAGCAAGAAAGTTTTATTTTGGTAGTAGATGATAACAATGAAGTAAGTTTTATCCTACAATTGAGGATTTTTAATATAAAGTAAACATTTTGTTAAAAAAAATAATAATAAAATAATAGTAATTTAAAATAAAGTTATAATTTAGTTAGTTTTTGTGATTTATTTTTTTTTAAATTTTAACGTGAGATGTCTAATTTAGTAAGTGATTTGATGATTTTTATGGATTGATGTCTATTGGCATTTATATCACTAGACTAATTTAATTTATATGACTACTACACTAATTAATATTTTCTATAATAAATGATGAAAGGCTGAATTAAAATATGAATGGTTCCTTGTAACTTGTAAGGTGTGAGAAACACAATTTTTTTAATTATAAAATGGTGAGGTGTGAGAAACACATAATTTTTTTAATTAATTTGAAATGGTCACTTACAAGTGGTGAACTTCTCGTGAGTAATAAATCATGAAAGAATGAATTAAAATATGAATCACTCCTTGTAACCTGTAAGGTGGGGGAACACATAATTTTTTTAATTATAAAATGGCCAGGTATGACAAACACAAACTTTTTTTAATTAATTTGAAATGGTCACTTACAAGTGGTGAACTTATCTTGAGTAATAAATCATGAAAGGATGAATTAAAATATGAATCTCTCCTTGTAACTTGTAAGGTATGGGAAACACATAATTTTTTTAATTAATTTGAAACTTCTCTTAGTAATAAATCATGAAATGATGAATTAAAATATTAATAGCTAGTTGTAACTTGTAATGTGTGGGAAGCACACAAGTTTTTTAATCATAAAATAGTGAGGTATGAGAAACACATAACTTTTTAAATTAATTGGAAACTTCTCTTGAGTAATAAATCATGAAAGGATGAACTAAAATATGAATCACTCATTGTAACTTGTAATGTGTGGGAAACAAATAATGGTCAGGTATGAGAAACACATAACTTTTTTAATTAATTTGAAATGGTCACTTACAAGTGGTGAACTTCTTGTGAGTAATAAATCATGAAAGGATGAATTAAAATATGAATAGCTCCTTGTAACTTGTAAGGTGTGGGAAACACATAAGTTTTTTAACTATAAAATGGTGAGGTATCATAAGCACACTACCTTTTTAATTCATTTGAAATGTCCATTTACAAGTGGTAAAATTCTCAAGACTTTGAATTAGTCAATCCCAAAATTTGAAGTCAATAAGAGTTACATTGTATTAATATTTTTGAATGAGGCTCTTCTTTTCACCAAAAAATGATTGCCCAAACAAAATGAAATACATCCACTCTACAATATAATTGAAATATATTTTAATAGTTAATTTTATTTTTGTAAAACAAATTTTGAAATATTCTTAAAATTTAAAAATATATTGCATTTTATAATATTAAAATGCTAGTACAATCTAGTAAGAATGATATTAAAGGGTAATTTTGAGAATGTAGTGGTTCATTTGTGTGAAGAAATGAATTCAAAATGACGTTTTTCATGTTTGTTTGTTTGTTTGTTGTGTTATCCTATCACACAACAAACATGACCTTGACTTGACAAAGGTTATGCTACCCACACAACCATGTCTCGCCTAGGGTATAAAATGTGGGCGTCCTCAGCATATTGGAGTAATTATTATTATTATTAGAGTTCATATTATTTGATTTGAATAAGCCATGACTATCAAGTCATTTGGTTTTGATTTGCCTCTAATGTTACTACTCCTGCTATTTGTGGTAGGCGCACAAAATGTTACCTTTTTGGGGGGTTGGTGTAGTGAGGCAATAGTCTATCCCAAACATCCTTACTACTTCGTTCTACAATATATGATAGTAGATTTGCAAACAAACACTGTTAATTACAATAACTACTAGAAGACGATTACAATCATACCAGACTCTACCTACGGACATGCAGTTTGCTAGGTGACACTCGAAGAGTTCGGTTGCTATAATTGCCTTAACTACCTATTCAATAACGTCATCGTGCCATGATGCAGCTTTACAATCGGGAACATCATTTGGGACCCATTTAGAGAGAACATGGAGGATATCATTATAGAGTGGGATATGTTAGATGTTAAGCTTTGAAAAGGAAAGCTCACTTGGTTAAATAAAAGAGTTGGAGCTGAACACATTGTTGCAAGGCTAGATCGGTTCCTCATACACATTTCATGGATCCTTCAAGGGATGGATATATACTATTCCATTCTTGCCTTAGGAGAGCTAGATCATCGACCAATCTTGTTGGTTCTGGAGGAAAAGTAGGATTTAGGGATAATTCCCTTTTGTCATAACCCAAGCTCGTTGTGAGAGGCAAGGGTTGGTGAGATGATCACTCAAGCATGGGAAGCAGAATATGTCTGATCTTCGGCCTTCTTATGGGAATATAAAATAAAGTTGGTTAAGAAAGCATTAAGGAAATGGGAAAATTGGTGTATGTCAGACTTGAAAAGAGAAAAGAGAAATTGATCAAAGATTTGGAGCACCATATTAATATAATGGAGGGTGACATGGTAGATGATTGGCACATCGAAAGGAAGAAGAGTTTCACATACAAATATTTCCGGAAAATAGGAAGGAGGAGAACTTATTGGAGGCTCAAATCTAGAAGCATATGGTTAAAATAAGGGGACCATAATACCTCATTCATTCATAAACATAACAAGGCAAGGGAGTTATGAAATAGGCTATGATAAATCACTCTAGAAGGTAAGCCTCCTATTATGACTCTAATATTTTTTTCAAAGTTAAAGAAGGAAGAAAAGTCAAATTAACCACAAACCACTTTTGGAGATCAGGACCAAGCCTTCATGACGCTCAGATAAGGCTCTCCCTTTATAATTTAACTTTGTTTTAGTTAAGATGATTTTAGGCTAGTTATTGTTTGCACTTAGGTTTTGGTTTGAATTTGGGTGGTGGGATCACTTTACTTAGATGAACAGAGGTTTTCTTTTACCATTGGGCTATGGGGTCGAATGTTAGACAAACAAGACTGGATTCAGTTCTAAAAATATGGTGTACATGGAAAGATAGATGAGTTACTGCAGATCTCAAAGGTTAAATGGTGAAATGGTTTCAAATCGGATCCAAGGAGAAATTAAGGGTTCCCTAGGCTGAACTTTGGAAGGAATGAAAGAAGTCAATTGGGATGGGAGAGAAATTAAGGGTTCTCAAATTCAGGTATTAGAGGAAAACATGTAAATGACTAACTATGCAAAACAGAGTGTACTTAAAAAAATTCTGAGTGATATCTCCAGTTAATTCATTAAAATTTAGAACACATTTAAGATTATGAAACACATAAGAAGGTAAAAGAATCAAACAAATAAGATACTTCACTGCAAATAGTTCATCTCATGAATCCTGTAGCGAAATTCTTTTATTACTTGCTCCAGTCTATTGACTTGAAAGTGGTACAATCACCCTTAGGTTTTAAGATCAAAATAACTCTACAAATGTAAAATTATCCACCCTAATACTTCGAATTATGAAGTATTTATACAAAAAGGAATTATGAAATATCTCAAACTACATTGAGAACTAATCTAGGAGAAAGAAATATCTTCATGCAAGAAGATAGAGACAATTATTGAACTACTGCTTGTTGTCCCTGTTATTTAGGTTCTGCCGGCTTTGCTCTTTGATATTTTTCCCTTTAAGCTGGTTGGTTGTTTGGTCTTCACACTAGATGATATATTTTACTTTAACCTTTCATTTGATACTGTTTCATCTGATATACTTTAACCTTGTTGACATGTCAATATCCTTTTACAGTGATTTTTTACTTTTTACCGTAGACTTATATTTTTACTATATTTTTCATATAGTAAATCATTCAATTTTTCCCATCTCCCATCATCTGGTAATTGGATATTGAGCATCTTTCTGTGTATTTCATTTGCCTCTGTATATTTGGCAAAAGTAGGCTTATTGGTGTTTTACCTCATGCTGGAGGTAAAACAAGTTTTCAAAAGTTTGATACAATACTTTGCTAGTTGGTAAGCCCTTCATGGATGAAGTGATTACCTATTCTCTGGCCACTTCCCTGATCTTCTTATTGTTATCCTCATGTGTCATTAACTTATCATTTATAACTAAGGGATTAGGTAATCCCTTTTCCTTCAAAAGTTCGAACTTAACCATGAACCTGCCAACGGCTAGTTGCATGTTTTGACACTTATCTTCTAAGTTCAACATCAAATTCCTCTTAGTGAGGAATTTTCTGACTTCTAAAATTGTACCTGTCATGTCAGGTATCTCAAGTTCTTGTAGCTCATACTTATTCTTGGATTTGAGGAAGTGGATGATTCTTGCAGCTTCCTCTGGCATATCTCCAAGTTCTTCCTTGAATCTCTGAATGGATTCTGTGGCTCGCTTTATTAAATCAATTTGTTCAAAAATAACCTGGATGGATGGAAAAATATCATTGACAGAGTCAATGATATTGGCCCACAGTTTCTCTTTAGCCTTACTTATAGGTTCACTCAGTGTTAGTTATTTCTCCAAGCTTTTTATTCTTTCATTCATCCTTGTAGCCTTTTGTTGTTCTTCTTTATGCATGATATGGGAAAGTCTGCAATCTGTCTCTAGGCTGGTGACTTTCTCCTTAAGTCTGTTCATCTCAATGGTCTGAATGGACATTTCTTCCATTACTTTGACCAACCTATTTGCTTCATCACCTGTGGAGGCTGTTGTTGTTGATCTTGTTGCTGATGTAGTTGGTGTAGATACCGGTAGTGCAGTGGCCATTGGAGCAGTGGGAGCTAATGATGCTGCCAAAGTAGAAGGTACAACTGTGGTCACTATTGGAATGATAGTTGTAGGAGCATTATCAATACTAGCTTGTTTGAGTTGAATCAAGCTATCTAATTCTTTCTCCATCTCCTTTAATTGGTCACTCAGTTGCAGCACTAAGTCCATCATTTCCTCATGATTGGTCTGGCTTTCCAGGACGGGTGGGGTAAATGAGGCAACTTGAGTTGTTTCTTGGGGGCTGCTATATCCTCATTCTTCTTGTTGATCAACTATTCAACAGCCTTAATATCACTTGGGTCATGGCCCAGTTCAATGACCAAGTCCTCCAAGGACTTTATCCTGGTGTCTTTAGCCTGTGAAGAGGCCCTCTCCAATTTGTATTGAGTTGTTACATTGTCCAATGAATCCTGCAACTTGTAAGAAGCCATGGCCTTTTCTGTGAGGGTGGAGTAAATCATTTCTCCAACCTACTTGTGAAACTCTATCTGATCAATGGAATGAATATCCCTGGTCAACACCTCAAAATTAGTCTTCTTGTAATCTGTTGAGGTCTTTGGTTGCTGTACAGTGGGCTGCAAAAATGACACCTACATTTTTCCTTCTTTGATGTCAAAGGCTAACATCAATCTATTTTGGTTTGGTGGTGTAAGCCTGAGGTATTTGGAATATGGCTCTGCTTTCAACTTTTCATTCCTCATCTTTATCTCTTTGAATCTGTCTTTGATATCATTTTCCTTGTCAGCTAGCCTGACAAAGGAAGAAACCTCCATACTCCGCTATCTCTCTATCATCTGTGTATTGGAGGTTGATGGATGCTCTGTTTCACTTGATGCAACCATTTCAACTGTTTATTTACTTCTCTGCGACATTGCCTCAGTGTTAATTATTTCCTCTGATGCAATGTTCTCCTCCTGTTTAGACACATGATTCAACTTGGGCCTTTTGATTAGCTTAAACAGTTCATCTGAAGTCTCCATGGCAGAGCTGGATGCCTCCTCCCTGTTCCACTTAGGATTCTTCTCCTCATTGGCTGGGGTCTATATGACAGGAGGAATGTTGATTGGCTCTCATAATTCTGGAACCTGCAGGAAAGAGCTCCGGTCAAATTTCTTTTCTAGATCAATCAGTGTGTTCTCAACATCCACATCTGTGCTATCCATATCAATCAATGTTTTCTCCACCCAATCAGTTTGGTTAGCAAACTATTCAATGTCAGGTCGTAGGTGGTGGATGTAAGGCCCCAACTTGACCTTGAGTCTGAGCTTGTTTATGACCCCATGAGGGTCATAGTTCTAGATGAAACGGTTTCTGAATTTCATTTGTTGAAGTAACCTATCGACCTCTGGTCCAACCTCTCTATTGTTGCAAATGAATGGGCCCAATTGGTTTTTTACCTTGAACTGTGTTTTCTTCCTAGAAGATAGGAAGTGGACCTCATCAGAATTGATGATTTTTCTGAAATATTCAAGGGAAAATATCCTCATAAGGAGTTATTTGGGTAACTTATAGAGGGCTAGTTCACAGCCATAAATTATGATCTCAATGTGGTTTTGGTACAAGTACCAGTCTCCCACCTTGCTGTTCTTGGCCAATTGCAGTACCCTCTTGATGTCTTGGCTGATTCTGGGCTGAGTAGTTGAAGTCAACATGTTCATGACTGGGTATAGAAAGGAGTCTATGAAGTCCTTGTAGGTGAATGTTGTGAAAAAATTCTAGACCATGGGTGTCTAGTAGATGATTGATCTCTTCTTTCCCTTGGTGTCCAATTTCTGGATCCTCAAAGGGAACTTGTCTGCATGGTAATACAAAAACATATAAAATGACATTGAAGAGTATTTGAAAACTCTTTCAATGGCAGTCTGGTGAATTGGTCATGCATTCTATTTGAAATGAACTGAACATAATCATACATAATAGCAGGAGGCTTGCCTAGAGTGAAATTGGATAGGAAGGCCATGATGACCTCATCCACATGCTCATCTAATGTGTATCCTAGGATGCATGAGAGCATGGTGATTATGCGCCTACCAGTCTCTGAAAAAATGGTGGCAGCATAGGGTGGAATGTCTGTAGGAGTATGGCATTCCTCAATGATGAAATTTTGGAAAATTTGCTTGATTTTGACTGGGTCTAGTGTAATGTATAGGTCCAACATGTTGCCAATGGACAAAGGGGTCTGATTAGGGCTAGGCTGGATTTGTAACATTTGGTTGATGGATTCAGTAGTAATGGTGAATAACAATTTTTGGTTTGGTGCCACAATAGCCCTTTGGCTTGGGAAATAGCAGACATGACAAAAATGTACAATATCAGGGAATGGGTGAACTTCTGGGAATGTGTACTTGGGTAAATTAGATTCCCAAAGGTGGATGTCATCTACATGGTTTAGGAACCTATCCTTACTCCAGCAGTGGATTTTCAGAAGGTGGCCTGGAGTAGTAATGTCTTTAATTTAGAAATCCCTATCTACTAGGACCAAATGGTCAATGTCTAGGTGAGGGGTTGACATAGGTCTGACATCCAGAGAGGTTTGGGAAGCCATTAGGATAAATGTGGGAATCAGGGTTATACAGGTTGAAGCAGTGAGGTTTTGAAAACTCAGGTGCAGTTATGGGGTAATGACAGTTTGTAGGATAGGGGTTTGGGTATTCAGCAAGAAATACTCTCAATTCAAGGGAAATTAATTAAATTCAATTACTTTAATGTTTGAATTAACTGTACATTCTTGAATTTGAGAGGGCCATTTCTGGTTTGTTATCAAAATACCTGGAATTTGAGGTTTATACTACAAACTGCTTTTGATGGTGGCCACAAAGGGTAATGTGGCTTCAAGTATGTTGTGGATGGTTGAATTGGGCATTTGGGGCATGCTTGGAAGTTACTAGGTAGTTGAATTTGGTTGCAAAAACTAGGGTTTGCGCAAGAAGGCTTGGAAGCTTTCGTAGAGAAAATTGAGCAAAAAGGGTAAAAATGGGGGTCTGTGGCATTTTAACCGGCAGCGGTTAGAAATTGGCGTGGAAAATCAAAATGAACAATGATAGTTTTGGCTTATGCAGGGAGACGGTGTAGGGGGCCATTGCACTGCTTTTGGCCATCTGGTGGTATTTTCCTGAGAGCACGCGAGTTAATGTGGTGCTGCAATGTAGCCAATAGGGGCCTGAGAAAAATCGCTCATATTACGTGCTCTCACGTGGGTAAGCTTCAGGAAGTGAATGGACGTGATATGGATGCGTGCCGTCAGATCTTGGGGTGAGAGATATGATGGTTGTCACACGGTGAAGTTGCATGGCGGGAAATCGAGGCAGAAATTAGCGGGGCCCAGGGGTTAATTACAATTAATTTGTAATTAATTAATGACTGAGGCGGGGTTAAACTATAATGGGCGGGTTTGTGAAGTGGGGCCAAGGTTTTTTCAGGAAAATGATATTTGTAGAGTTAATTAATAATGTGGGGGGGGGGGATAAAACTTAGGATAAAGGGTTTTATGGGTTTTTAGGGAAATTTAGGGAAATTAATCAAGGGGAAAGTGATTTTTTTAAAGGGGAAAATGGGTTTCACACTAGGGAAAAAGGGTTTTTGGGTAGGGGAATGAATTTGGAGGGTAATTTGCTAGGGAATGTGTGAAACCAAGGGGCAAGGGTGAAAATGAAGGGAAAAGGTGTCTTCATAAGAAATGAAGGGGTAAAAGGGGAAATTAGTAAGTATTTAGTGGGGGGTGAAATGAAATGAAGGGGAAGTTAACCAAATCAGCTTATAAGCATCCTTTTACTTTCATAACTGCTCCTGCACACTGAAACACATGATTAAACATGATAGATGTTCTTATGCTTCAATCAACTTTGTACTTTCTGCAACCTTTCTTCTACTTACCCTTTTACTTACCCTAACATTTTTTCTTCACTTTGTTGGGTGCATTTAAGCTAGCAAACCCTTTCCTTTCCTTTTTCTTTTGAAAATTAAACTATCTACTTCTAACCTTATATCTTCCAATGGCTCAGATTAAGCTTATGAGCACATTTTATTTCTCTACCTATCTATTGATCTGCCAAGATTAAATAGTTTGGCCATATCTTTATTCTCTAACTATAAACAGGAAATTTAAAGCATGAAGTAGTCAAGATTAAACAGTTTGACTATCATGGGTTGTGGCATGTATGACAAGTTGCACACAACCATTATTTTAGACAGTAAAGTAAAGAGTAGTGGCACTTGGACTTGCACACTTTCATGATCTGTTTTTGTTTGGGGTTCATATTTTTTCATTTTTTTGATCTTTTCTTATTCTTTTTGTCCTTTGATATTTCTTTTAGGACATACCCTCTTCACATTTTTTAATTTTAATATGGAAAACATTTGCAGAAAGCAAAGGTATGTACAATATTACAAGACTTAACCATAGTCAATTCAAAATTATGAATCCTATTATTATAGGACTCTAACAGTGGCTCCACATGGGGATGGCATTTCCTGGTGAAATGTCAAGAACTCTAAAGATCAGTAGCCTTTGAATTGTGACTGTAGTTACCTTGTGAACTGTCCTTCTATGATTTTGCTTTATTGATAGTTATGATAGTGAATCCTTCAAAGCTCAGGGCCTTCTCTCTGGGCTTCAACTTCAAAGGATTACCATCCAATCCAATCTACACTCTGCAATGTTATGTACAATGATGCAAAGTAAAATGAACTATTATTAGTCAATGAAAAAATAATGCTTCAACATTCTATGATTAACAGGTCCTCCTGGTAGATTTGATCCATCTGTCTCTCTCAAGAAAAAGCATTGTTGCCCCTGTAACCATAAATGACATAAGGCCCTTTCCACCAAAAATCAAATTTTCCATGCTTGCCTTTGTCTTCTCTCCTTGAATCCCACTTAAGGACTTTATCTCATACGTAAAAATCATCTTATTTAGTCTTTTTGTCAAAAATCTTCTTGATTTTGTCCTGGATTACTTGTGATTTTACATATACTTCTTCTCTGGTCTGTTGCAGGTGTATGGCCTGATTTATTCTTCTCTGACTATCATTTGATTCCACCTGGAACTCCTAGATGATATTCATCATTGGAACTCCCAAATATGATGGAAAAACAACATCCATCCCATATACTAGCTGATAAGGTGATGTTCCAATGGACTTCTTAGTAGTTAGTTTATCTGCCCATAAGGCATTGACTAACTTCTTGTTCCATGTCTTTTTGTTATCTTCCAACAATTTCTTAATTATATTGACCAATATTTTATTATATGATTTTGAAAGTCCATTACCTTGAGGGTAATAGGCTGTGGAGTGGCCAAGGTTGATGTGGTATTTGTTACAAAAGTATATCATCTTTTTGGATTTAAAGGTAGCTGCATTATGAGTAATGAGCTTCTGGGGGCATCCAAATCTTGACAGGATATTATTTTCTAGAAATGAGATTATGACAATGTTTATGGCTTGTCTAGAAGGGATGGATTCTATCCATTTGGTGAAATAGTCAATATTTGTCAGAATCCATTTGTGTTGAGCTGAGGAGGTTGGGTGTATTTCTCCAATGAAGTCTGACCCCCATTGTTGAAATGGCATTTAAGTGGAAATTGGTTTAAGAGGCAAGGGTAAAAGTTTTCTCTTTCCCTCAAATATCTGGCATTTATGATAGGAGGTCACATGTTTCTTAACATCTGCAAACAAAGTGGGCCAGTAGAAACCAGCCCTCAAGATTTTTTTAGTGGTAGTCTTCCAGTACAAGTGCCCTCCACAATCCCTTGCATGAAACTCTTGCATGATTTTATTAGCTTCATTTTTCAGTAAACAATTCAAAATAATACCACTATTGTCTTTCTAAAACAATGATTTATCTATGATACAATACTTTAATGACTTCATCTTTAAAAATATAACTTTAGTTCTTGTTAAACTAAGAGGAGCTTGTAAATTTTGTAATACAAATATAATATCTGCATACTAGGGTGAATCAGTAAAAGGTTCACTGATCGGTGGAGTCGCCATCTCTTCCTGATCATCAAGGGCACTAATGAAGTTTATATCAAGGGCCTGACAGTTCGATTCAACCATGAGTTTGGCTAAACCTTGGCCTTTGATAAGCTTAGTTGGCTTTATCTCTATGTCATATTCCAATATTGTGGCAATCCATTTGCCTCTTTTCCCTTCAGGCCCATTTTGTGTCAAAATGTCCTTAACTATAGAATTTGGAACATAAGCAATAATGTGAGAATATAGAATGTATACTCTGAAGTATTTGATAGCCTTTACTAAAGCTAATGCTTTTTTTCCATAATATTGTATTTGATTGTGGCATCTCTTAAGGATTTACTAAAAAACGCAATTGGTTGTTCATATCCTTGGTTGTTCTTTTGCAACAAGACTGTTACAATGGTGTGTTCTGAAGCAAAATAAAAAATTATAAAATCTTTGTTAAAGTCAGGACTTATAAGGACTGGAGTCTTGGTTAAGGCTTCTTTGATGGCTTCAAAGGATTGTTTGGCCTCCACTGTCCATTTAAGTGCTAAGTCCTTTCTTAGCATGTTATTTAATTCTCTAATCAGTTCTGCTAGATTTGAAATGAATCTCTTAAGAAAGTTTATCTTTCCTAGAAATGACTATAACTCTCTAATGTTTCTAGGATGGGTAATGGTCAAAATGGCCTCTATTCTAGCTGGATCTATTCTAATCCCATCTTTAGATATGATATGTCCCAACAATTCTCCCTCTTCTAGACCAAAGGGTGTCTTTTTGGGATTTAAAGAAATCCCAAATTTTCTACATTTGATAAATACTCTTCTCAGGTGGTCTAGGTGTTCATTGCCAGATTTAGAGAAGATTGTGATGTCATTTTGTATACTACTAGGAAGTAATAGATCTCCTTGGCAAAAGCTATATCCATAGCTCTTTGAAATGTGGCACCTGCATTCATTAATCCAAAAGGCATCTTTACTTACATGAAGGTACCCCAAGGAGTAGTAAATGTAGTTTTGGCTTGGTCCTCTGGTTGAGCTAAGATCTGGTTATACCCAGAGAATATATCTAACAATGAAATCCTAGATGAGCCCACTACCCTCTGCAGGATATGGTCCATTTTTGGTAGAGGATAGTTATCTTTTAGTGAGACCTTGTTTAAATTTCTGAAATCTACACAAAGTCTAATTTCACCAGTCTTTTTCCTAGTAGTGACTAAGTTTGAAATCCAACATGAGTATCTAATGGGGGCTATAATTTAGGTATCAAACATTCTTTTAACTTATTTCTCAATAGACAACATAAGAGCTGGTTTTATTCCCCTAAGTTTCTGTTTGAAAGGTTTATGATATTCTTTTAGAGGTATTTTGTGTTGGATTATGCTGGTGTCATAATATTTTAAGTCTTCATAACTCCAGGAAAATACATCCTGCAACTCTTTAAACAGATTGATGTATTTAACCTTTTCCTCTGGAGGTAAGGCTTTTGATATTTTAATGAGTTTTGGTTTATCCTTGGTTCCTATGTTACGCTCTTCTATGTTAGCTCTCAAAGGTTCCATTTTGGTTTCCTAGCTACATCATTAGAGTCAAACAAATCTTCTAAAGGGACTAATCCCTTAGGCAAAAAATTATTTTTCAGATTAAGAATTTCTGAATCATCATTCATTATTTCTTCAATCTCTACATTCTCTAAACTATCTATTTCTACTCTAGTAAATTTAGTTGGTTTAGGTATATCTAAAATATTTATATCTATGTTACATTCTATATTATTGTCTACTGTACAGTCTATATCTATCTTACAATTCTAAAACTCACCTTCATTGTTCATGAAATCATAAATCTAAGAACCCGGAAGAAAATATGCCACTACTTTAGGTTGTCTGGTATAACAAGCCTATGTTTGACTTCTGTAGTGTACTAATGGTTGGGTTGAAATGGAAATTTACAGGTACTAGAAAAAGTTGCTAGACTGTGGGCTTGCATGTTTTGTTTTCTAGGAATGGCAGCAAAGTTTGTTTCCAGGAGGTCTTTGATCAAGTCTAGGACAGTTTCCCTATATTGACCAAGTCTAGGATTGTTTACAGAGTATTCACCATTAATCTGTTTAATAATCAGCTCTGAGTCTCCCATGATGGAAACTCTTTTGGCTCCAAGTTTCCTAACCAATTGTAACCCTAGAATTAGGGCTTCATATTCAACCATGTTATTGGTACACTTGAAGTTCAATCTGAAAGCATGTCCCTCAGCATGATTATTCTCCATATTATGGATCCACACTCCTGCACCAGCCCCTAACCTATTGACAGATCCATCAAAGTCTAGATGCCATAGGGACTCATGAAAAATGTTCTCACTATTAGTTGTTTTGTATTTCAGTTCTTGAGCTGTGATTTCCTTATTGTCATGTTCTGCATTGTACAAGATAAAAGAGTCCATATCTGAATGCATGGAGTATATGGGAAATTTTTGTGGTTTTTCATCACTACTCACCATGTATTTCATCAAGGTCTCTCTATATAGTTTTCTTGGTTGGCCAAAAACATATATGGTGGCATAAGACATATCTAACTGCAAGGATCCCTGCAGTTTTTCTCCCCATGAGCGAGATAGCAGCATTCCATATTTGGGTGGGATGTTTGCAACTACTATGTCCATTAGAATACTCTTTGCAGGGCACTAGACAAGAGTTACACATAAGTCCTTGATCAAACCAAGGCATTTAACTTGGCTAGAGTCAAAAGAAAACAAATCCTTATATGGTCTAGTAATGTCTAGGTTCAGTCTCTCCATGATTTCCTTTGGCATCAAATTATGGGATGCCCCTGAGTCTAACATAGCATTATGCAATATTTTTTCATGAATGTTCAGGATAATGTAGAAAGGAGGAACTCCCCCTTGCTGATGAATACCATTGGCCTCAGCGCCAAACAATAATTCAGGCTGATCATCATTCAAGTTAACAACATTCTCTCCCTCTCCTATGTTTAAATTTTTAGTTATCTGTGACCTATAGGATTCATTATTTACTGGTTGATCAAGGGAACTGATATCTATAATTTTGCTATTTCAGTTTTGATGTTGAAAGGGAGCTGAGCTTTGTTTGTTTGATTTAGATATTCCTTAACATGTGCAGTTTCTGTGTTCTTATCTTGTTTCTTAGCACTAGGCACTCTAGTCTGTGTTTCTGTAGTTTTTCCTTGATCTCTCTTATTTTGATTGATTTCAGTAATTGTCTCTATTTGAGTTTCAGTGGAGGTTATATATACAATTTTAGGGGTAGAAGTCTCTGGTGTTCCCCTAGGGAGGATTTGTAACACTTTGGTAACTAGAGCTTCTTTTATTATCTTAGTCTAGGTCTAGATGGATCTTTTAATGGGGGTCTCATTGTTATTTTTACTTCTTAAGCTATATTGTTTGTGTACCTCATATATAGCTGACTCATATCCCTGTTTAAAATCAAAAGATTCACCAGATTCTAATTGTAACTGCTGCAACATATATAGCTCCTGTTCTTCTTGAGTAAGAAAATTAGTCTCTTCATCTTTGATTTCTAGTAAGTTAATCTGGGTGTCAACCTCTCCTTCGTGGCTTTGTGAACCCTCAACATAGTTTTCTTGGAAGGGGGGCCCAATCTGTTGATCTGGTATAGTGTTTTTTCTAGTGTTAGTGTTCTTCCTAAAATTGGGGTTTCTTATTGGGGGTGGTTGTTGATTCTCCCATTGATTTTTCCTCTCCATTTTTTCTAATCTATCCATTATTCTCTCTAAACTCTTAGCTAAAATATCTACCTTTCCATCTGAAGTGGAAGTTTCCTCTTTAAATACAACTTTCTTTTCATTTCTCATTCAGGATTTCTTGACTAATAGGTTGGCCTCTACACTAACAACATTGCTTTGCATTTGTTCTAGTGTTTCAGGGTTTCTTACCCTTAACTAGTATGACATGTCAGTGTCAAAACCATCAGGGAATTTAATTAATGTTAGGTCAGGTGGAGGCTTAATATTGGCTAGAATTACATTGTAGATACTATTGAACCTAGTGCAATAGTCCTGAACTGACTCATTAAAAGCTCTTCTAATGTTTTCATATTCAGAAAGTATTTGCAATGGGTTTTTCTTTCTCTCCCATCTATCAATGAATAATCTATGAAAATTAGCAAAATCTGCAATATGGTTGGCAGGAAAGGCTTTGAACCATTTCTTGACATCACTAACTAAAGTTTGGGCAAACAACCTCATTTGGACATCTGCTTCATCTATCTCATGCAACTCAAAAAAGTCAGACATCTTGTTTACATGCTGCTGGGCAATGTACTAACTAGTAGCATCAAACAAGAAGATTTTAGTTTGATAATTTGGGGGCATGGCATTGAGTTTTTTAGGTAAAACTAGAGGTGCATATCAGTTTTCCATAGTTGTGATTTTGGTTTGACTAGGGGATAAAGTTGTGGTGCTTGAGGAAGGGCTTGAACTAGACGGAGATGAACTAGATGATGGTGAGGATGGTTGATGAATTACTGGTTTAGGGGATTTGATTGTGGTGGATACTATTGGTGAGGTTATGGTAAAAGAAGGTGTATTTAAAGTGAGTGAAGACTGTGCAGAAATTTTAGAGGCAACAATAGTAAGGGTAGCGAGTTCAACAGATTGTTGAAGGTAAGAACTATCTATATTGCTTATCAATGTAGAGGCCAAAGCTTCTAGCTTTTCAAAAGCATCCAAGACAAATTTATCTAAATCTGGATGGATAACCCTTTTTTATTCAATAAGTTGAGTAAAATCAGGGTCTAACACTGTTTCACAGATGGCATTATCAGATTTAGTTCTAAATAATGAGAGGTCAAATGACAAATCAAAAGGGACTTCCTCTAAAGTTGACAACTCCTCAGGGAGTGAATTTTATTTGACTAATTGGCTACTACTTGCTTGAGTTTCTTCGTTTTTTGGCTTTCTTAGAATTCTGTCTGGGTCATCAACTATGGTAGCAGGGTTTGGATCTGGGTTTTCCCTGGTATAGTGAATCTTCTTGGGAGCTAGAATTTTAACATTTTAAATTGTTTTTATGAAAATTTTCAAGATTAAGTTTGGAAAATGACCTTAAGGGGCTTAAGATGAAATTTAAGGTTTCCTTAAAGTTTTATGAGACCAAGGATCGAAGTCCCCAGTATGTTCACCAATTATGTTATCACTCCGATATTTCTTTCGAAGTTAAAGAAGGAAGAAAATTCAAAGGTAACCACAAACCACTTTTGGAGATCAAGACCTAACCTTCTTGATGCTCAGAGAGGGCTCTCTCTTTATAATTTAACTTTGTTTTAGTTAAGATGATCTTAGGCTAGTTATTGTTTGAACTTGGGTTCTGGTTTGAATATGGGTGGTGGGATCACTTTACTTAGATGAATAGAGGTTTTCTTTTACCGTTGGGCTATGGGGTCAGATGTCAAACAAACAAGACTGGATTCAGTTCTAAAATTAGGGTCTACAGGGCAAGATAGATGAGTTACTGCAGATCTCAAAGGATAAATGGTGAAATGGTTTCAAATCGGATCCAGGGAGAAATTAAGGGTTCCTTAGGCTGGACTTTGGAAGGAATGAAATAAGTCAACTTGGATGGGAGATCAATTAAAGGTTCTCAAATCTGGGTATCAGAAGAAAACATGTAAATGACTAACTGTGCAAAACATAGTGTACTTAAACAAATTCTGAGTGATATCTCTAGTTAATTCATTCAAATTTAGAACACATTTAATATTACTAAACACATAAGAAGGTAACAAAATCAAACAAAGAAGATACTTCACTGCAAATAGCTCATCTCATGAATCCTGTAGCGAAATTCTTTTATTACTTGCTCCAGTCTGTTGACTTGAAAGTGGTACAATCACCCTTAGGTTTTAAGATCAAAATAACTCTACAAATGTAAAATAATCCACCCTAATACTTTGAATTATGAAGTATTTATACAAAAAGGAATTACAAAATATCTCAAACTGCATTGAAAACTAATCTAGGAAAAAGAAATATCTTCATGCAAGAAGATAGAGACAACTATTGAACTGCTGCTTGTTGTCCCCGTTATTTAGGTTCTGTTGGCTTTGCTCTTTGATATTTTGCCCTTTAAGCTGGTTGGTTGTTTGGTCTTCACGCTAGATGTTCTGTTTTACTTTAAACTTTCATCTGATACTCTTTCATCTGATATGCTTTAACCTTGCTCACGTGTCAATGTCCTTTTTTGGTGCTCTTTTACTTTTTACTGTAGACTTATATTTTTACTGTGTTTTTCCTACAGTAAATCATTTAGTTTTTCCCATCTCTCATCATCTGGTAATTGGATATTGAGCATATTTCTATGTATTTCATCTGCCTCTGTATATTTGACAAAAGTAGGCTTATTAATAAACAAGTGTTTTACCTGTTGGTAAGCCCTTCATGGATGAAGTGATTACCTGTTCTTTGTCCACTTCCCTGATCTTCTTATTGTAATCCTCATGTGTAATTAACTTATCATTTATAAGTAAGGGATTAGGTAATCCCTTTTCCTTCAAAAGTTCGAACTTAACCATGAACCTGCCAACAACTAGTTGCATGTTTTGACACTTATCTTCTAAGTTCAACATCAAATTCCTCTTAGTGAGGAATTTTCTGACTTCTAAAATTGTACCTGTCCCATCAGGCATCTCAAGTTCTTGCAGCTCATGCTTATTCTTGGATTTGAGGAAGTGGATGATTCTTGCAGCTTCCTCTTGCATATCTCCAAGTTCTTCCTTGAATCTCTGAATGGATTTTGTGGCCTGCTTTATTAAATCAATTTGTTCAAAAATAACCTGGATGGATGGCCAAATATCGTTGACAGAGTCAATGATATTGGCCCACAGTTTCTCTTTAGCCTTACTTATAGGTTCACTCAGTGTTAGTTATTTCTCCAGGCTTTTTATTCTTTCATTCATCCTTGTAGCCTTTTTTTGTTCTTCTTTATGCATGATATGGGCAAGTCTGCAATCTGTCTCCAGGCTGGTGACTTTCTTCTTAAGTGTGTTCATCTCACTGGTCTGAATGCACATTTCTTCCATTTCTTTGACCAGTCTGTTTGCTTCATCACTTGTGGAGGTTGTTGCTGTTGATCTTGTTGTTGATGTAGTTGGTGTAGATACCGATGGTGCAGTGTTTATTGGAGCAATGGGAGCTAATGATGCTGCCAAAGTAGAAGGTACAACTGTGGTCACTGTTGGAATGATAGTTGTAGGAGCATTATCAATACTAGCTTGTTTGAGCTGAATCAAGCTATCCAACTCTTTCTCCATCTCCTTTAACTGGTCATTCAGCTGCAGCACTAAGTCCATCATTTCCTCATGATTGGTCTGGCTTTCCAGGACTTCCTTTGTTTGTGGGTGCTGTAAATGAGGCAACTTGAGCTGTTTCTTGAGGGTTGCTATATCCTCATTCTTCTTCTTGATCAACTGTTCAACAACCTTAATATCACTTGGGTAATTGCCCAGTTCAATGACCAAGTCCTACAAGGACTTTATCCTGGTGTCTTTAGTCTGTGAAGAGGCCCTCTCCAATTTTTATTGAGTTGTTACATTGTCCAATGAATCTTGCAGCTTGTAAGTAGCCATGACCTTTGCTGTGAGGGTGGAGTAAATCATTTCTCCAACCTGCTTATGAAACTCTATCTAATCAATGGGATGAAAATCCCTGGCCAACACCTCAAAATTAGTCTTCTTGTAATCTGTTGAGGTAGTGGGCCGCAAAAATGACACCTAGATTTTTCCTTCTTTGATGTCAAAGGCTGACATCAATCTGTTCTGGTTTGGTGGTGTAATCCTGAGGTATTTGGCATATGTCTCTGGTTTCAACTTTTCATTCCTCATCTTTATCTCTTTGAATCTGTCTTTGATATCATTTTCCTTGTCAGCTGACCTGATAAAGGAAGAAACCTCCATACTCTGCTGTCTCTCTATCATATGTGTATTAGAGGTTGATGGCTGCTCTGTTTCACCTGATGCACCATTTCAGTTGTTTCTTTACTTCTCTGCCCCATTGCCTCAGTGTCAATTATTTCTTCTAATGCAATGTTCTCCTCCTGTTTAGACACAGGATTTAACTTGGGCCTTTTATTTAGCTTAAATAGTTCATCTGAATTCCCCATGGCAGAGCTAGATGCCTCCTCCCATTCCTCTTAGGATTATTCTCCTCATTGATTGGGTTTTGTATGACATGAGGAATGTTCATTGGCTCTCATAATTTTGGAACCTGCAGGAAAGAGCTCTGGTCAAATTTCTTTTCTAGATCAATTAGTGTGTTCACAACATCCACAATTGTGTTGTCCATATCAATCAATGTGTTCTCCGCCCACTCAGTTTGGTTAGCAAACTATTCAATGTTAGGTTGTAGGTGGTGGATGTAAGGTCCCAACTTGACCTTCAGTATGAGCTTGTTTATGACCCCATGAGGGTCATAGTGCCAGATGAAACTGTTTCATAATTTTGTTTGTTGAAGTAACATGTCGGCCTCTGGTCCAGCCTCTCTATTGTTGCAAATGAATGGGCCCAATTGGTTTTTTAACATGAACTGTGTTTTCTTCCTAGCATATAAGATGTGGACCTCATTAGAATTGATGATTTGTCTGACATATTCAAGGGAAAATATCCTCATAGGGAGGTATTTGGGAAACTTATAGGGGGCTATCTCACAGCCATCAATTCTAATCTCAGTGTGGTTTTGGTACAAGTACTAATCTCCCACCTTGCTGTTCTTGGCCAATTTTAGTACCCTCTTGATGTATTGGCTGATTATGGGCTGAGTAGTTCAAGTCAACATGTTCATGACTGGGTACACAAAGGAGTCTATTAAGTCTTTGTAGGTGAAGGTTGTGGAAAACTTCTGGACTAGGGGTGTCCAGTAGATGATTGATCTCTCCTTTCCCTTGGTGTCCAATTTCTGGATCCTCACAAGGAACTTGTCTATCTGGTAATACAAAAACATATAAAACAACACTGAAGAGAATTTGAAAACTCTTTCAGTGGATAGTTTGGTGAATTGTTCATGCATTCTGTTTGCAACGAACTGAGCATAATCATACATAATAGCAAGAGGCTTGCTTGGAGTGAAAATGGATAGGAAAGCCATGATGACCTCATCCACATGCTCATTTGATGTGTATCTTAGGATGCATGAGATCACGGTGATTATGTGCCGGCCAATCTCTGAAAAAATGGTGGTAGCATAGGGTGGAGTGTCTGTAGGAGTATGGCATTCCTCAATGATGAAATTCTGGAAAATTTTCTTGATTTTGACTGGGTATAGTGTGATGTATAGGTCCAACAGGTTTCCAATGGATGGAGGGGTCTAATTAGGGGGGATTTGTAACATTTGGTTGATGGATTTAGCAGTAATGGTGAATAGAAACTGCCAGTTTGGTGCCACAATAGCCCTTTGGCTTAGGAAATAACATGCATGACAAAAATGTACAATATCAAGGAATGGGTGAACTTCTGGGAATGTGTACTTGGGTAAATTGGATTCCCAAAGGTGAATGTCATCTACATGGTTTAGGAACCTATCCTTACTCCAACAATGGATTTTCAGAAGGTGGCTTGGAGTAGCAATGTTGTTAATTTGGAAATCCCTGTCTGCTAAGGCCAAATGGTCAATGTCTAGGTGAGGGGTTGACACAGGTCTAACATCCAGAGAGGTATGGGTAGCCATATTTAGGATAAATGTGGAAATCAGGCTTATACAGGCTAAAGTAGCAAGGTTTTGAAAACTTAGGTGTAGTGATAGGTTAATGGAAATTTGCAGGATGGGGGTTTAGGTATTTAGCGGGAAATACTCTCAATTCAAGAGAAATTAGTTAAATTCAATTACTTTAATGTTTGAATTAACTGTACATTCTTGAATTGAGAGGTCTGTTTTAGGTTTGTTATCAAAATACCTGGAATTTGAGGTTCATACTGCAAATTGGTTTTTATGGTAGCCGCAAAGGGTAATGTGGCTTCAGGTATGTTGTGGATGGATGAATTGGGCATCTGGGGCATACTCAAAAGGTACTTGGTGGTTGAATTCAATTGAAGAAACTAGGGTTTGTGCAGGAAGGCTTGGAAGCTTTCGTAGAGCAAATTGAGCAAAAAGGGTAAAAATGGGGTCTGTGTCCTTTTAACCGGCAACGGATAGAAATTGGTGCAGAAAATCATGATGAACAATGATGGTTTTGGTTTACACGGGGGGGAAGTTTAGGGGGCTATCAGACTGCTTTTGGCCATCGGGCAGTGTTTTCTCGAGAGCACATGAGTTAATGCAGTTCTGCCACGTAACCAAAAGGTGCTCGGGAAAAATCGCTCATATCGCGTGCTCTCGGGCGGGTAAACTTTGGGAAGTGAATGGACACGATATGGATGTGCGCCATCAGATCTGGGGCGATAGATCTGATGGCTATCGCGTGGTGAAGTTGAACGGTGGGAAATCGGGGTGGAAATTAGCGGGGCCCAGGGGTTAATTACAATTGATTTTTAATTAATTAATGATTGAGGCGGGGTTAAACTGTAATGGGTGGGTTTGTGAAGTGGGGCCAAGGTTTTTTCGGGAAAATGATATCTGTGGAGTTAATTAATAATGGGGGGGGGGGGGGTGATAAAACTTAGGATAAAGGGTTTTTTGGGGTTTTTAGGGAAATTTAGGTTAATTAATCAAGGGGAAAGTGATTTTTTTAAAGGGGAAAAGGGGTTTCACACTATGGAATGTGTGAAACCAAGGGGCAAGGGTGAAAATGAAGGGAAAAGGTGTCTTCATAAGAAATGAAGGGGTAAAAGGGGAAATTAGTAAGTATTTAGTGGGGGGTGAAATGAAATGAAGGGGAAGTTAACCAAATCAGCTTATAAGCATCCTTTTACTTTCATAACTGCTCCTGCACACTGAAACACATGTACATGATAGATGTTCTTATGCTTCAATAAACTTTTTACTTTCTGCAACCTTTCTTCTACTTACCCTTTTACTTACCCTAACATTTTTTCTTCACTTTGTTGGGTGCATTTAAGCTAGTAGACCCTTTCCTTTCCTTTTTCTTTTGAAAAGTAAACTATCTACTTCTAACCTTATATCTTCCAATGGCTTAGATTAAGCTTATGTGCACATTTTATTTCTCTACCTATCTACTGATTTTCCAAGATTAAACAGTTTGACCATATCTTTAATCTCTAACTATAAACAGGAAATTTAAAGCATGAAGTAGTCAAGATTAAACAGTTTGACTATCATGGGTTGTAGCATGTATGACAAGCTGCACACAACCATTATTTTAGATAGTAAAGTAAAGAGTAGTGGCACTTGGACTTGCACACTTTCATGATCTGTTTTTGTTTGGGGTCAATATTTTTTCATTTTTTTGATCTTTTCTTATTCTTTTTGTCCTTTGATATTTCTTTTAGTACATACCCTCTTCACATTTTTTAATTTTAATATGGAAAACATTTGCGGAAAGAAAAGGTATGTACAATATTACAAGACTTAACCATAGTCAATTCAAAGTTATGAATCCCATTATTATAGGACTCTAACACCTCCAACCACCAATTTTTTTGAAATAAAAGAGGAAGCTTTTATTCACTTTTTTGTCTTTGTACATGTCAGAAAGGAATTTCAAAACTAAGAAGACTGAGGATTTCTTGGCTCCATTTCCCTCAAAGATCTCAAAAGACGAGAATCATTTCCTAATGCAAGAGACCAAGGAAAATGAGGTAATAGAAGCAATATGTTCCATGGATCCTAACAAGGATCCTAGACCAAATGGCATCCCCATCAACTTCTATCATTCATTCTAGGCTCTAATCAAGATATATTTGGTTAGAATGTTTAACTGGACCAGAATAAAATGAAAAGTTGGAGGAGGTATGAATTTTTCCTTTTTACTGTTGACCCTGAAGGAGTGTAATGCTACATCCTTCAATAGGTTCCGCCTTATCTCATTGTGCAACACCTCTTACAAAATTTTAACCAAAATCATAGCAGAAAGGTGGGCTTATTCAGAACAAGACAACATCATTATGGTTTAGGAAGTGATCTATTCGAACCAAGAAAGTGGTGAAATAGGATTTATTATAAAGTTGGATATGGAAAACGTGTTTGATCGAGTAAGTCATAATTTCACTTTCTGTATCATGGAAAAGCTTGGTTTTAGTAAGGATTTTTTCAATTGGATAAATTCTTTTATTGACATTCCTTGGATCACCCCATTGATCAATGGTAAACCAAACCCACTTTTTAAAGCCCGTAGAGGCCTTCAGTAGGGTTTTTCTCTCTCACCCGTGCTTTACATTCTAGTAGCTGAAAGCCTGAGCATAAATCTCAAATATCCATGGGATTTGATGCCTTACCAAGTCTCTCCATCGCCTAGAATGTCAAAGCCATTAACCTCTTGCAATTCATCGATGATAACATTCTCCTAGATGGAGCCTAAAAAATTATCGTGGTTAGATTTAAAAGAATTCTAGACACTTATATGGAACTCTCGGTGGGCTTAGTTAATAAGAGAAAGAGCCACCTCTATGGTTGCAATTGCTCAGATTCACTACTTCAAGAAATAACAAGAACCTTGGGGTTTTCTATATAGCTGGGATGGAGATCTTTTAAATGTTTGGGAGTTACCATATCCTTAGGTAACCCTCATAAGGAAGACTCAGAAGAGATTTTGCAAAAAATATGAAAGAAGATTGACGGATGGGGAGCCGATTTGATGAATTTGGATAGCAAGGAAATTTTAGTTAAGTTTGTGCTCCTGACCCTTCCAATATATATTTTCTCTAGGCTGTTAGCTCCAAAGGGAATCCAAAGCCAAATCAATATCATGCTTAGGAAATTTCTTTGGCAGGGGGGAAAACAATGATAAGAAATTTGACTTGGTTAATTGGAACTTAGTACATCTTCCCAAAGAAGTTGGGGGTATGGAGATAAGGGACCCTATCATGGTTAATATAGTTGTGGGAGCTAGACTATTTTGGAAGCTGATCATTGATTTTAAGGAGTGGTGGAAAGAGGTATTCTTAATAAAATACTTCCACAAGTATTGATTACTAAGGGATGAAAATTCATAGTGAATAGGTAGTGATTAAAAAATATGGAGACTTTGTGAAAAGGTAGCCCCCCTTATCATTGAAAATCTAGGATGGCATGCTGTGAACAAGGACTTGATCGACTTATGGAAGGAAAAGTATCTTCGTAGTACTCTTCTCTCTTCTCCTTATGAATTTAGGCCTCTTGTTGATTGGATGCGAGACAATGGGGTCATAAGGTTGAAAGATATTTCGATTTGGGATGAGTCGGGCACTTGGAAGGGATGAGCATGTCATGGAATCCACCCCACACTTGCAATAGAAATGGGAAGCAATGATGCCCCTTTTGAAAGACTTTGCTCCCACTCACGAAGGAGATAAATATTTTAGAATTTGGAGGCCTTGCAAGTCTACTCAGTACACAATAAAAGAAGGATATAGTTTACTATTGAGGAGGTTGCCCTTTCTCGCCTAATTGAAACTATGGAAGGAAATTTGGAACATGGATGAAATTATGAAAGTAGATTCCTTCTATTGGACCTTAATCCATGGGAGTATTCTCACTGTCAAAAATATAAAGCACATAAGTATTCAGGGTCCCTCTTGGTGTGTCCTCTGTAAGGCAGAAGAAGAGTAGATTCCCCATTTATTTCATGAAAGCTCCTTCTCTCTTGTAGTGTGGAGACAGGGGTTTGAAAAGGTCCACTGCATACACGTCATTCCTGCAAATTGGCATGACATGTTCACCAATTGGATGCAACAAAGTATATCCCAATATTCTATAATAAAGAGGGCATGGAAATCATTGCCAAATTTTTTATGTTGGGTCATCAAGATCACATGAAACGAAGTAATATTTGAAGGTGAATCCCCCTCTACCATTTGAGCAACCAATAATATCTCTACTCTCCAAATTTCTCTCCTCGAGAAGTCTTAAGAACTTTGATATAGAAGAATTATCAAAGTTAGAGAGGAATTCATTAAAACATAACAACCTCCTTGGATCATGCTAGAAGCTTCATAGTATGTCCCAAGACAAGACAAGAAAAGTTTAGTGTTTAAGATGCAATCAATAAGAATTTAAATCTTAGAAATACAAGCAACCCTCTGCAATGCTCTTCTTTGATGGTGTTGCAAAAGGCAACCTAGGGGTGATAGAGTGGGATGGACAATAATTTTCCCTGATGAAAAAGTTGTATTCAGATTTGTGTGGGGTTTAGGCACAATAACCAATAATAAGGTAGAACTTTTAATGCTTTGTAAAGCCTTGGACATTGCTCAAAGTCAAGGAATAAAGGAATTAAGTATCATTGGGTATTCACTGCTTGTGAGAATAATGTTTTCAAACTCCAACCATGCCCTTGAGCCCAACTATAGTGAAGAGGATCAACCTTCATATTAAAAAAATTGAAAAATTGATCCTATTCCATGTTCTTTGCCACCTTAATCGTGAGGCGAACGGAATGGTGAATAGAGGTGCATAATTAGGGGAGGTAAAAATGGAATTAAACCGAAGTGACATGGGGTTTATCCCCATTCCATAATTGAACCATGATATATCTGGAGTCCATGGCCATCAATGATGGTGCCCACAAGATCACAATAGTTGGAACAATAATTCTTCCTAGTTGTAACTTGTAATGTGTGGGAGACACACAAGTTTTTAATTATAAAATGGTGAGATATGAGAAAGAGATAACTTTTTTAATTAATTTGAAACTTCTCTTGAGTAATAAATAATGAAAGGATGAATTAAAATATGAATCACTCCTTGTAACTTGTAATGTGTGGGAAACACATAAGTTTTTTAATTATAAAATGGTGAGGTATGGTTTGAAATGGTTGGTGAACTTCTTGTGAGTTGAGAGTAATAAATCATGAAAAGATGAATAAAGTGTGAGAAAGACATAAATTTTTTAATTATAAAATGGTGGTTTATCAGAAACACACTAACTTTTATAATTAATTTAAAATGAACAATGGTAAACAACCATGACCTGAGGGAGCTTATGCTACCCACACAACCATGTGTGTCTATGGCTATAAAAGGTGGGTGTGGGCGAGGACGAATGTCCTCAGTAGATTGGAGTTGGAGTTGAAGCGATTGATTGATTAATATTATTATTATTATTAGAGGTGATAGTATTTTATTGATTTGAAGCAGCCATGAATATGAAGTTACCTCTAATGTTACTACTCCTGCTATCTATGGTAGGCACGCAGAATACAACCTTTTTATTAGGTTGATAACACCTAATTCTTCATCGCCAAATTTTTTACTTTCATAATGTTTCTTTTGGACATACCTAGATGGATATTTTGTACTTATGAGGGTATTTTATTCTTCTTGTTCTTCATCTTTCTCTTCTTGTTCTTCATACTCTTTAAAAACACTTGTTGGATCAACTATCGTTCCTTTTCTTGATATTTTGATGATTTTTTAAAAGCTTCATATACCCTAACATCAATGCACTTCACTATATTCTTAGACCTTTTGTTGTAGCACTTGTATCCTTTAATTCTATTTCAATAACTAAGAAATGTACCTCCATTTTCTCTAGTTTTGAATTTCCCAAAATTGCCATCATTTCTCTTTAGGTAGCACTTCCAAAAACACTTAGTTGTTTTACTGAAGTCGGTTTACCTTTCCATAACTCATAGGGATTTTTATTACTATTTGACCTAATCTGAACTCTGTTTCATAAATATATAGCTCTTTGAATTTCTTCTACCATGATGGTCTTTGCAACCTTTTCTTCGTCCAACATTCCTCTTGCCATTTCTTGAACCGATTTTTTCTTTCTTTCAACTACTCCATTCTACTAAGGAGTTTTGGATAATATGTATGATCCTCTAATCCTTTTGGCTAATGAGTGTTGTCTTCTTATCCCATGCTCTTCACATAATTCCTCGAATTCATTAGAGGTGAATTATCCTCCTTCGTTTGATCTTAAACATTTGATTTTCATGTGCTTTTCATTTTTTACTTGATGTTTGAACACTTTGAACTTGTTAATAGCTTATGATTTTTCTTTAAGCAACATTATCCAAGTTTCCCTTGTATATTCATCAATAAACAAAATGAAATATCTCTCTCCTTGGCTTTTAGTTCTTATAGGACTCCACATATCATTGTGGATTAACTCTAGGGGTCTAGATGATGATGCTCTTTTATATTGAAATGAAACCTTGCCTACTTTCCAAATTGACATGATCTACATATGGAACCATATGGCTTTGAAAAATTTAGCATGCTTCTTACTACTTTTGTCTTGTTTACTTTTACCAGATTTACAAACTTCACATGTTCCATTCTTCTATGCCATAACTAGGTTTCATCCAATCTTCCTATGCAACACTTTAATCATGTACCATAAAATACATACACGTTATTAGGAGTTTTTATTGCTTGCTACTATTTTTCCAGAATCAACTTTCCTCACTTCACATCATTTGAACAAAATGTTACACCATATCCTTGATCACACATTTGGCTCATGCTTAGTAGAGTGTGCTTCAGACCATCCCATATAAGACATCCTAAGCCTTGGTCTTATCATCTAAGCGGATAATTTCTCGTCCTTTTATTTGAATCGGTGCATTATTCTCAAACATGACATTTTCCCACCTATATTCTCTTAAAATGGGAAATTTTGTTTTGTCCCTCATCATGTTCTTTGAGCACCCAATGTCAACATACCATTTCCCTTTTTGATTATGGGCATATAGTGAAAATCAACACTCTTCATTCTTCTCTAGTCTTTGAATTTGTGCTTCCTTGATGTGAAGATTGCTTAGGAAGTTGTTTCCTGGAAGGATTAAATAATTGTCTTCTACATTCACTAGATTTGTGTCGAAAATTGTTATAGTTAAAGGCTTTTAATCTCATTCATGAGTAGATAAAATGTATTTTTCTTACTAACATAGAAGTTCCTAGATCTAGAATTTGGAAAATAACTAGATGTAACATCTTCATTTCTATTAATCTTATTGGCTCTGCAGTTAGTATCCTTATGCCCAAAGTTATGACATGAGTAAAAAATTCCATAAAACAAATTTGAGTACCTTAAATTGTACTGTCGTTGCGTATGGGTGAATTTGTTTTCAGTTTTCTACCTTTCTTTCTGATGCTCTAATCTGTGTTGAAGATTATTCATGAATATGATAGGGTCAACATTTTTCTAGCTCTTTCTTTTTTGAACATCTCATTATTCATGGATATGATAGGGTCAAAAATTTTCTATCTCTTTCTTTTTTTAGAACCTCCTTTTTCTTTGTTGGCCTTTCCATTGAGCACATCTTCATAACTTAGATGGCCTTCATTTCCTAAGGACCTGGTAGTTAGTTCACCATTTGAGATATGATGAGGATATTTATAACAATGACATGATTTTATTATTGGAGACCTTTGAATGCTGACATGTTGTCTAATGTATTATATCCTTTTAGAAAACCTAAGGTTAAAATCCATCCCGAATTTTGATTTCTCTAGATCTATCCTTAAGTAAACAACCTCCGCTTCAAGATTTTGACAACTTTTTTTCCATTTTGTTAGCTAATTTGTGAGAATTTCCTCTCTTCTATTTACCTCTTAAAGTTGAGTTTTCATGGATATAATATCTTTTAAATATGCATTTGATCTGTCTTAAAGTTGAGTTTTCATGGATATAATATCTTTTACATATGCATTTGAATTTGTCTTTTCATGCTTCCTGGATAATTCCTTCTTAAGGCAAGCATTCTCATCTTCTAATTTGTCATGAATTTTTTGTTTATATTTTAGCTGCTATAGAATAATTTATTTAACTTGAATTATTTCTTCTAATTGCATATTTTGAATGTTAAAGGTTTGTTCATCGGGATGATAATTACCTTCTTCCACTCTCAACAATTGTTCCTTCAATTGTTTATTCTTCCTCATATTCTTTAATGCAGTCATAACACTAATAATATCTTCATAAAGTTTTAAAACTCCTTCAACTTCATCCTATATGTCTAAATTATCTTTGTATTTAAATTCAGAGTCTAAATCCATGAGCAAGAATTCATCACACTCTTCATCAGATGATTTTTCATTTCATTCTCTAGATGGTCTATTGCCATCTTTAGTGTAGAAACTCTTACTTTGTTTGAGTCTTCTCCTTTTGATATTTATGAAATTTTATTCTATTCTTTAGATTTTTTTTCTTCTTTCTTCTCAACTTTAGTGTAAGGACATTTTGAAGCAAAGTGACCAATTCTACCACAACCAAATAATTTAAGCGGTAACTTACCTTTATAGTTTCTAGATCCTCTCTTTAACTTCCTCGCAAATTGAACCATTTCCTAATCTAACTCATAACTAGGGAAATATTGATGTTCTTTAGACTTGTTTGAAGCTTTGAAGATAATCTCCTTTGGTTTTTTCTTATCCTTTCCAATTCTCATTTCATAAGTTATGAGAATTCATTGAAGTTTTTGATCAAGAGATTCATGTTGCACATCTTTTCAATGGAAGATATTCTGGAATTAAAACTCATAGGAAGATATTTCAATAATTTTTAAACCACTACATGTTGATCAAGTTTCTCATTAAGGCCTCTAATCATTTTATCTACCTCATCAACTCTAAGAAAGTATTTTGGAATACTTTCATCCTCATTTGTCTTCAAAATTTGAAACCTCATTCTATGAGTTTGAAGTTTGGCTTTCTTTACTTTAGCATCTCCTTCATAGTTGTTATTAAGTTTATCTTATACCTCCTTAGTAGATTTGAAATGCATCACTTTGACTAGATCAAATTGGTTAAGACTAAACAAGATTTAATTTCTATACTTTTCAATATTTGATTAGGCTCTTCTTTCATTTGGATATGTTCGAGTAGTTGTTGGAACTATGTATACAACTTCTATAGATTCCCATACATCAACACCAATATAAATTAGGTCATCTTCCATTCTTATTTTCTAGAATACATAATTGGTTCCATTGAAGATTAGTGCTATGTTTGAAAATAATCTATCCTGACTAGCCATGATTCACTAAATATCTACCTTCCATTTGTTAAACTATTTATAAAGTAACCCACTTTGATACCAATTGTTGGGAATCAAATAATATTGAGAGGGGTGGGGGGGGGGGGGGGGGGGGGGGTGGGGTGGGTGCAAGTGAATCAATATTATACACATTTTTAGACTAAATTATTCAAACAAATTCTCTCAACAACACAGTGAAGCATCATTCACATTAAATGTTGAACATAGTGAGTAACATGGAAATATATATGGGGGAAAACTACAAATCTTCCTTTATTGTGATGTAAATTCAAGATGCAACCTCAATTTACACCAATTTTTGTGAGTGCCAACTTATAGGCAGAACCAACCCCCTCATATCCGCAAGCCCTAAAATGCTAGAGACACTAAACCCCTCATATCTATAAGCCCCAACTTGCTGGAGGCACCAATCCATGATTTTTACAAGAAGCAACTTGAAAAATCCAATCAAATATATTATTTCATCTCATTTTCCAATTGACATCTTTGGCAATTAATATACATCTAAATCACAATTTTAGATCAAAATTATTCTCTCTTTATTAGCAAAATCCTCTCTTCCTTAAAACAAAATTTTTCACACATGCACACTCTATCACCACAACCTCTCTTCCTTAACTATAAATATGCTCATTTAATTCTAATGTGCATCTTGGTTCCCTCATATTTTTCTTATACAAATTGAACTAGTTGATCAAATATACATGGACAATGGCTCACTCTCTCTATGTTTACATGAGTAGTTATTATGCTTAGTTGTGCATGGGAACCTATCCTTTCTCAAGTTGTCTTATTTGTTATTTATATATGTTCACTCCTTTTCTACACTCTCACAAACTTTAATCTTTGACTAAATTTGGCACCAAAACACTTTTATGTCTCAATCATTGCTGGCTAGCTTTTGATTACATGTGACCACGACCCAGCACCACAATCTTCAACCTCTAGGATCTTAACACTAATTGATTAAATCATCCAACACTTCCATCGATGCTCCATTCTTTTAGATTTGATCTACAACTAAAAAAGCATTTCATGCCCCTTACCTAACTGATTATTAATGAATGGGAGGGGGAATCTTTCGTTTTCATAACTTAAACAATGGTAACTTATTTTTGCACATAAAATAATATCTCATTGAATTGTCAGAGAAAATGAAAACTAAATCTACTTTGGTCCTAATCCAATTCGGCTCCAATTACACTCCACAATTCCACTAGACTACCGCCTAGGCTCTACTCATTGCCACATATCTACTTATCCTCTAGAAACCTACACACACATTTCCAAGAACGAGACTTGAAGTTTAGCCAACTCACCTACCATGTCACTAACACCTTTAGTTGTTGTCATCCTTCCACGTGGTGTCCTCTAGGTGGCACTACATTTCACCAGAAAAATGGCCACTTGGCCACCGAGAAGGGTTAATCCTTCCTGCAACATGTCACGTTGATAGTGTGCCACTTCATCTTCTCATCCATGTCACTTATGTACCACATCCCTTAGGCCATTTTAGTAATCGAACTTAACATATATTCAGTGCCGCACTATTGGGGATTAAGGATAATCCCTAATGAAGTTGGATTAAACCTTATTTAATTAGCCTAGATACATATTTCATAGCTAAATATCTTGTCACATCAACTAGCTAAATTAACTACCAACTCATATATATCAACTTATTTAGTCCTACCACTTATCACTGCCACCATATCACCAAAAAAAACTCAACCACCTATCATTGCTTTCATCTTTCCATTCTGGTCCAAGGGTCCCGAGGTGAGTTCACTTGATCAACCTGGCAAACCATAGAAGGCTATAGAGTTGGGGATTAAGGCTAATCCCCCATGATATTAGCTTAACCCTCAATCAAACAAATCACCTATGATTTAATATCACACTAGAACCTGGAGGAGTTGGAACCCTACTTAAATTTCTAAAATTCAACCTTATTTTTCTCTTCATTTATTTGGACTTAGATCAAGTTCAATATACCACTGGACAGGTATATGAGAGGACTATTCAAATAAACAATTAATTTTCTCAATGAAGCTAAGGAGCTGAAGCAAACATTCCCTCAAATATGTTACCGTTGGTCACTTTAATTGTTTAATAATAAAACAGTCGAGTGCCACATAAATTATCAACCCGGGAAAGTCTGATTATTCCAAAGGTGACTACGTACTATATGTACTCAATCTTAATGGTATTAAAAGCTATAGTATAAACAATCTACTATCTATTAAATCCCTACTCTGTGTTACAGCAGTTACAACCTATTGCAGAAAAGGAAGTAAGAGCAAATAACTTAAAGGAAACAAATATGCAAAAGGAAGTGATGGCTGTCTTGCAACAAAGGATCAGGACCCTATCCTCAGAGTAAGGACTTTCAGAACCTGCCTCTGTTGTCCAGTTCACCCATACACTCTGTAAATCCTAATCACCAGTGAGGCACTCATATGCAACATCAATCAGTTGAAAAGGAAAACAAAGTTTCAGCAAAAGTAAATATCATTAGAAGCAGTAACTGTGATATAAATAGAAATCACACAAACACCACACAACAAAAAGAGATGGGTGAATCTTGTGATGAAGGTGGGCCCTTTCCTTCTCACAAGATTCCCCAGAACATAGGAATTAAAATAAAATACTCAGAACAGAATTGTATTCATCTGCCAATAAACCATATTACAAAAAGAGATTCAGTCTCATCCCTTCACTACAAGTTCTGTGTTACAGTTTGTTCCCCTCTTTTCCGTCCCCTTCTCTAATGTAGATGTCTCCACTTTATAGAGGAGACATCTATTACAAAATATTTTCATACATCTTGACTCAACCCTTTTGTACCAAAAATAAGAAAGTCAGTTCTTGATAACAAAATATTGTTACAGTCATGAGGATCATGATCATTACGACCAATATTGTAGTTGGTCAGACTCCTTTGCCGATGCAGATTTGTTACGCAAATCCCAACTGTTCCTCAAAGTGCGCGTGCTGTTCATGTTGTTTCAGCTTCGAGGTTCATGATGTTCTTGCTGTTTCAGCTTCACGGTTTGTGCTGTTTCTGCTGTTTCAACAACAGCAAAATGTGATCCTTCCAGTTATGCAGTTTCAGCAATTCGTCAGCATTTTAATCAACTTCAGAGAACAATTATAAAGATAGCATTATTACGTGTTGAATAATTAAACATATAGTAATGAGGAAAGTTATTCTATACCTTTTGGAGTGATTAAGCCAAAACACTAGCAAAGGCTTCCAACTAAGGGTTGAAGAGGGTAATACAATGGCAAAATATACAGTCAAAAATAGACAAAATGGGAACCTAACATCCCCCCCAACTGAAAATGTTGCATGTCCACATGCAACGTCTAATCTGAATCGGAATCAGAATACTGGGCTGAACAGTGTAGATTGCTTATGCAGTAAGTGTAGAAAGTGTTGTCAACCATGTCTCTGAACCCTTGGGCATTCTGAAGTCTTTTCCATGCTGCCAATTCTTCCTTTTTAGTCAATGTAAATTGAGCCTTGTATTGTTCTCCAGGAAGCCATAAGAGAGGGAAATGAAAACGATAACCAATCCACCATTCAACACATTGTCTCATGCATTTTACATAATCAGGTATCCGTGATACTGCTGCTTGAAGATTAAGGGGATTGTAAGGATGGTATTCCCGTCTTTCTTTGGGACAATGTTCCCAGAATAATTCATTTGCTTTTATGGCCATAGGTCCTTTAGCTTTGACATAATGTTGGCAGTCTTCCAATTCTGTTGCTTGCAGATTCCTAATGTGATCGGCCATCCCTGGCTCTCATAGATTCCGTTGATGTTCCATAAGAAATATGGCTGCATTCTGTGGTTCCGGACGAATCCAGAGAAGACAGTTCTCCTCATTGTGTTTTGCAGACATGAAAGCATTCTTCCAAATGAGTTGGTTGGCCAAAAAGGAAATAAAAGCTATTATTTCAATATCACCACAAATAGGAAGTAAATTAATCTTTCTATCTTCAGGCATAGCCTCATTGTGAAGATAGAGTTCACACAGCAAATTTTGGTCATTGTTTGGTGCTTCTGCAAAAGTTTCAATGAATTACTGTGGTGTAGATACCTGGTGTGGTCTTCCATCCTTTATTGCTTTTAATTGGAGGAACGCTAAGCATTATCTCAAGAATATAGAATAATTAAAAGAAGGATTTCTTGTAGCTAGTAAGCGCTGGACCAAATCGAAGATAAGGGACAGTCTGGCTTTTAATTGCTTATTTTCTTTGTGTTGTGCACGAGACTGTTCCATTGCTTCCCAATTCCTATAGGCATAGTTAAACCATAATGACTTCTGCTGTTGAAATGCCTTTCCTTGGGAGAGCTCGTATTCTGCTTTCCATGTGTTGCTTAATTCTTGAAAACTAGAAGTCTGTGCATGAGCATTGCTAACACAGGGAGGTTCAGTTTGTATATGCACAGTTGTAAAAGATTTTGATTCTAGTTTCTGCTCATCAATAACTTGGGTAGGCCGGGGTGGTTCTATTTCTTCTTCTGAAATCCTTGAAGACCCTGCTAGTTCTTGTGTAACAGCAGGGTGTTCCTTTTTGAATATAACAGGGTTGGCTCCAGTCAATGGGACTGCAATTATTTTATATCCTGCTTGAGTATAGATATCCCCACATTCACTGCACATGTATTCACTGTATTGCTCTTTCTCTACACTCTTTTCAGCTTGAGATGCTACCTGAGCTAACATGTACAGATTGAGTTCTTCTTTATAGGCTTCCCTAGCCATTGCTAACTCTTTCTGATAGGCCTTAATTTCTGATTTTAAGAACTCATTTTCTTCTTGTAGGGAGGCTAGAGTAACCGGGGCTTCTACAGTTACAGATTCCAAAGGAGAAGAGAATTGTTGTTCAGCATTAACTTCATCATGTGCGTCCCCAACAGGTGGTTCTTGTGTTTCACCTATTGGGTCAGTTTGTGTATCAGTTTCACCTAGGGCATCTTCTTCTTGCTCCCCAACAGGTGGTTCTTGTGTGGCACCTATTGGGTCAGTGGTTGGTTTTTGTGTAACAGCCACATGCAGGTCATCTTCTTTTTGCTCCCCAACAGGTGGTTCTTGTGTGGCACCTATTGGGTCAGTGGCTGGTTCTTGTGTAACAGCCACATGCAAGTCGTCTTCTTTTTGCTCCCCAACAGGTGGTTCTTGTGTGGCACCTATTGGGTCAGTGGCTGGTTCTTGTGTAACAGCCACATGCAGGTCGTCTTCTTTTTGCTCCCCAACAGGTGGTTCTTGTGTGGCACCTATTGGGTCAGTGGCTGGTTCTTGTGTACCAGCCACATTTCCTATATCAGTTTGGATGTCTAGTTTGAATTTTTTGGCAGCTCGTTCTTGTGGAGCAGCTGCCTCTATTGAGAAAAATGATGTTACAAAATCGTGAACACTTTGAATTTCGGCATCTGAGGGTGAAGGAGGTGAAGGTTCAGGGCTATGCGGAATATGGGGATTTAAAATGATAGGAGGAACGACCTCGGTTGCTGCAAACAACCTTGTTCGTTGCCGAGGTAGGGAACCAGGAGAGACAGTAGTTTTCCTCTTGCAAGGACTTTTACTCAGGGAATCATCAGAAATAGTAGCTGCCTTTACTGAGGCCTTGGTTCTTCTTTTTAACGGGGTTGCAGTTTTCTGTTGCTTTTTCCTTTTAAGGAAAGTGATGAGGGTATCCGCGTCTAAATCATCGGTAGGGATATGAACTATGGGAGTGGACGGTTCGGCTTCATCATGGGGTGAGGACTGCAGCAGATTTTCAGCGCTTAATTGGGGTGTTCTTGCTGTTGGTTACTGAGTTTCAGCATTTTGCTGGGAATTTTCTTCATTTTGCTGAGGATTTTCCTCAGCTTGCTGGGGAGGTTAATGAGGGGAGGCGGGTTATGCAAGGCGAAGCCTCTATTTATCAGGAGTTGGACCAAACGATGGTGTGTGAGGCAGAGGAGTTGGTGCCTTGCATTCACAGTGTAGTGTGCCATATTTTTCAGACATCCAAGGAGATAATAAGGCATATTTACTAGACGACCATGCCGCAAATGATTTAATAAGACAAAGTCATGTTGGTAGACTACCTGATAGCGGCCCTCGCAAGTGAAGTAGTGCTTGACGAATTCTGCAACTTTTGGCCAAGGTGGTGGTAATGACCGAAGCGCAACACCCCTGCCTTTGGCTTCCACCTGCTCCCCAGGTAACAAGAAATCTTGCTGTGCATTGAGGATAAGATGCTTCCTGCTAAACCAGTGAATGCCGTTGGTTGGAAGCCCCGAAACTTGTGCTATGTCTTCTTCTGTTATTGGGATTCTCACCCCTTGGACAGTAGAATACCCCTCCCTCAAATTGCATGCAAATTCGAGAACCTACTGCAAATCAAATTCCGGAAGTCTTCTGAAATAGTCCACCCATCCTGCTTGTAGGAAGATTTGGTATGCGTCTGGGTAAAGTTCCAGTAATGCCGTCGAGCCCAGTTCATGTCTAATAGCATCTCCTCCCATGGTTACTATTTTAGGCAGAATACAAAGTGCAGAGCCGAGTTGCCGAGGTCGAAACAGAGCAGAACGTTGCAAAATGAAATTATGACGTGGTAAGGCATAAACGAGGTGGATTAGACACAACCGGGAGGAATAGGGATGGCGGTGATGGGCGTATTATGTAATGATTACGATATTTTGGTAATCCCCCCAACTTCGGCTAAATGATATGGTTGGCAGTATGACGCTTTTAGTAGTCATGTCAACTATCTCCTCATTAACTACAATTTAATATTCACACATAACATGCATACCTTTACAATTACCTTTGGTTGTTGCGCCGAAAAGTGTTATCTCGTCCTTAATAGGTCAATGATCATTATATAAAGGGTTTGTAAGGTGTGAGGGTTTTTATACACGAGGTTTTTATTATTCACAAGAGGCAGTAGTGAAGGGGTATTATTAACAGGATAAATGGCTGATTCCTTTGAATAAAGAATGATATGTTTCTATTGAAGTAATAGTTCATTCTCGGGAGTAAAAATGGGGATATTTAGGAAAACAGAAAAGATTGGTGTTTAAGCAGTGGGATTTGGCGTTTCGACACTGGAAAGTGGTGTATCAGCAACGGGAAATGGTGTATCAGCAACGGAAATGGTGTATCAGCGACGGAAAATGGTGTATCAGCAATGGGAAATGGTGTATCAGCAACAGAAATGGTGTATCGATGGAAAATGGTGTATTAGCAACGGGAAATGGATTATAATTTGGAATGACATGGCAATGCTTTTCCAATCTGCAGATTAATTCTTCCTATATTGGGATTTTTCTTTTCAGCCACCATCCAAAGCTAAGATCTGCAAAATAATTAATTGTAACATGGAAACCCTTGACAGGGATTATTAGTTAAGAAATCTAATCTAAAAATAAATATATAAACAGGAAATTAAGTGCATTGAGGGATAGCTGGTTCCCCCAAAAAGGTATAGTGTATGTCTGTCATGCAAGTAGCTTTGAAATCCTCTTTAGATACAGGCCGTTGATACAAATGGAGTCGATACCCATTCACTAATAATGGTGTTCTACTATCATCAATCATTAGGAGTCTGGCTGTTCCATTTGGAAAAACAACATCTACTTCATAAGGTCCTAGCCACCTTGTTCTTAATTTCCCCTGAAATTTTTCAAAACGGGAGTCATACAGTAAGGCCCAATTACCTTTTCGGAACTGCTTGTGCTTAATAGTTTTGTCATGCCACCTGGTTCTTTGCTGTTGTATCATGGTTGTTTGATGGATGGCATCCAACCTCTTTTCATCCAATTCCTGAAGCTGCTGCAACCTAGCTGTTTGTGCATCAGCCAAATCAAGGTTAACAACTAAAGCAGTCCTTAAGGTTTTGATTTCAAATTCCACAGGAAAAACAACACTTTTACCATAAACTAATTCATAAGGTGAAAAACCCGTAGTGTTCCTCCAAGTAGTTCTGTAATCCCATAATGCTTCAGGCAACCTTTGAAACCAGTCCCTTCTATTCTCCATGATTGTCTTTGTTAAAATGGCTTCTATGACTTTATTTGTACTTTCCACTTTCCCATTTTCCTGGGGGTGATAAGGTGTAGCCATTTTATGCTTGATGTGATATTTCTGGAGTGTATTTTTGAAGCCATGAGAATTAAAAGGAGGTCCTCCATCTGTAACTAGCTCTCTAGGCAAACCAAACCTAACAAAGATTTCTTCAAATAGAAAAGTTAACACTGATTCTTCATTAGCTTTGATGAGTGCCTTAGCTTCTACCCACTTAGTCATATAATCTGTACAAACCAATATATAAACTCTTTGATTGGATGGAGGATTGATGGGACCTATAAAATCTAGTGCCCATTTTTCAAAAGGTTCAAGTATTACCTGGGGGTTAAGTGGCATTTCATCCCTGTGATTAGGCTAGCCCATTCTCTGACAGCTGTCGTAGGCCCTAACATATTTCTTTGCGTCCTTGAAAAGTGAGGGCCAATAGTAACCCATTCTGAGAACTTTGTGTGCTGTTCTTTTGTCTGCAAAATGCCCTCCACAAGGGCCATTGTGGCAAGCCTTCAATATATCATAAACTTCATCTTCTCTGATGCATCTTTGAATTTCCTGATCGAGTCCTGTGTGAAAGAGACACCCACTTATCCAGCTGTACCTAGCACTTTGCTGAATGATCTTTCTTTTCTCTCTGTGCGATAGGTGTGATGGTAGTTTCCCTGCAACTAAGTAATTGGAAATGTCTGCATACCAAGGTGAGTGAGCAGATACTGCAAATAAATATTCATCAGGAAAAGAATCATCCACTGGAATATTTTCATCAGTTTTTAACCAAGAAAGAACATCAACAACTACATTTTCTTTACCTGGTCGATCTACAATTGTGATATCAAATTCTTGTAATAATAATAACCATCTGGTAACTCGAGCATTTGTAACTGATTTGTTCATTAAATATTTAATGGTCGAGTGATTAGTATGCACAAAGGTAGTGTAACTAGTAATATAATGTCGAAACTTATTAATAGCATAAATAACTGCTAAGAATTCTTTCTTGGTGACTGTATAATTAAGTTCAGCAGGGGTCGTATTTTTACTAATAAAGTAGATAGCATAGGGAAGATTGTTTTCTTCTTGACCCAAGACAGCTCCAATTGCAGTATCTGAAGCATCAGAGGATATATGAAAGGGGAGTGCCCAGTCAGGTCCTCTTAAAATGGGAGCTGTAGACAATTGATGTTTAAGTTCATTGAATGCTTTTTGACAACCATCGGTCCACTTAAATTCAGCATTTTTCATAAGTAACACAAACAAAGGAGAAGCTATTTTAGAAAAATCCTTGATAAATCTTCTAAAATATCCAACATGTCCTAAAAAACTTCTTACATCAGTTTGTGTTTTAGGGATAGGCAGAGTTTGAATTACTTGTACTTTAGCTAGATCAACTTGAATTCCTAGGAATGAAATGAAGTGTCCCAAAACAATACCTTGATTCATCATCATATGACATTTTTCAGTACTTAAGGCAAGATGTACTTCTATACACCGTTTAAGTAATTTTTCAAGGTTTTGTAAAGCATCTTCAAAAGTCACACCATAAGGAGTAAAGTCATCCATAAATATTTCTAAGGAATCATTAATTAAGCATATCAGAAAAAATTCCTATCACTGCTCTTTGAAATGTTACTGGGGCATTACATAGTCCAAATGGAAGAACTCTATAGGCAAAAGTCCCCCATGGACTAGTAAAAGTGGTCTTGTCCTGATCTTGGGGTGCAATCTTGATCTGATTATATCCACTAAATCATCCAAAAAGGAAAAGAATCTCTTACCTGCCAAATTATCTAGTACCTGATCAATAAATGGTAAGGGAAAATGATCCTTCTGAGTAGCCTTATTTAGAGCTCTATAATCCACACACACTCTCCATTTCCCATTTTTCTTAAGTACTATTACTAATGGTGAAACCCATTCACTATCAGATATAGGATATATAAATCCTGCATTCAACAGTTTTTGAAGTTCTTCCTTCACAATTTCCCTTAAATTGGGATTCATTCGTCGTTGGGGTTGGCAGACTGGGCAGGCTCCTTCTTTAATATAAATACGGTGAGTACATAATTCCGAAGAAATTCCCTTCATATCTGTGTAATCCCATGCGAATGCTTGTTTATTCTCGTGGAGTAACTTCATTAATTGTTGTGTTTCAGCATCTGTTAGGTTAGGGTTTATATTTAATGTTTTGCCAGGCTCGATTTTGACTGCTATAATTTTGGAGGGGATGTCAGCTGATGTCTGAGATAAGTCTTCAGTTTTAAGATTTTTCTGTGATTCAGATTCCAAGATTGTAGTCAAGTGATCATGCATTTCAGAGTTAACCGAAGAAGGTTCAGAAATAAAGCTACTAATTAATTCATCTTCAGTTGAATCTTTAAAAGTTAGGGCTTGTCCGACAGTCAAGATGGGTTGAGTCTCATCATCCTCATAATCTAACCACACAGAGTTATCATTATTAATCATAGGTGTAGCATGAGGGTACAGAGTAAGCTGTTTGGGTTCACATCCTTTAGAAATTGTCATTGAACCTGACCTACAGCTGATGAAGGCATCTGCTGTAGCCAGCCAAGGTCTCCCTAAGATCAATGGATGACCCCCCAACTTTGATTTGGTCTGTAATACCACAAAATCAGCTGGGTAGTTCCAAGATTTGACTGAAATTATCAGGTCTTCAGTGACTCCTTCAGGTTTGATTGTGGAGCGGTCAACCAGCTCTAGAATGGTTGGGGTTTCCCTAATTAAATTTTTTAACTGCAGTAACTGTGCTGTTTCAAGTGTCATGATGTTTATTGCAGCACCCAGATCTACTAGAACTCTAGAAACAAAGGTTTTACCAACCTGAACTGTGACTGTAGGGTGACCAGGGTCACCATATTTCATAGGGTTTTTTTTTCTGACATTAGAGCAGCTAGATCACCCATCACATGAACTGTGAGGGGGTCCTTAGCTTTTCTTCCAGGTTTCTTAATACAAATATCTCTAACAGTTCTAGCATAAATCGGTACATCTCTTAGTGCTTGTAAGAGTGGAATTTTAACATATAAATTCTGCAGCTCCCTTAACAGATTAAAAGCAGGTGGCTCAAGTGTTTTGGTAAGAACCAAACGTTCAGGGAATGGTGGCTCTGCTGCTTCAGCAGTCTTTTTAGAGGATGTTTCAACTGTTTCAGCATTGTTATTAGAGGATGATCCAACTGTTTCAGCATTAGATGACTTTTCTTTTCCGATTTCTTCTTTATCAGAATCGGAAGTCATGTCAGCAATAATGGGTTCAACTATTCTTCTAGAGCGTAAATGAATGTCCTTACATTGCATAGGGGAAACCAGTTGGTTTTAAACATCAATTACTTGCAGAGCTTTATTATTATTCGGGTTGGGGTTAGGTTGTACAGGCAGCTGGGGTCTTATTGTCTGATTATTTGGTGGGGCATTTGATGGTAAGGAGAGAGATTGCTGATACTGAGATAATTGATTTGGAAATGGGATCTGTGGAGCTATCCAATTCGGGTTCCATTGATTAAAATAGGTTTACTGTAGAGCCCAAAGATTCCACATCGTAGGATCAACAAAAGGAGGGTTTGGATGCTGCATGGGTGGGAAATTCATTTGATTAAGGTGTGGGTACTGCATTTGGTTGAAGGGTGGGTAATTTGTTTGAAAAGGAGGATGATTATTCCAACGATTAAACGACATGTTAGAATTCATACCTTGTCCTCGTGGTTGCCATTGCCTTCTCTGTGTGAGGAGGTACACTGCTTCAGCTTCTTCTTCAGTTGGCTGCAGTACTGCTTTTATTCCTGGCAAAGAAGGGCATTGTTGAGTCTCATGGTCCTTTTCACAGATAGTGCAGATTGGTACCTTGTCCAGGGGGCATTCCCTTAGTGGGTGTTTTTCCCTGCATTTAGAGCAGAAAATAGCTAGAGCAGCTTCTGCTTCTGCCTGCTTCTTTTTAACCTGCAAGGTATCAATTTGTGAAGCAAAAGAGCTTAACATTTCAGTTTTAAATTCTTCAAGTAAGTTACCTATTTCAGCCCGTGTTGCTCCTCCACTTGCTGATTTCTGGACTCTTGAGTATGTACTGTCTTTTCTCTTTGGTCTACTTGCTGCTCCTCTCGAACATCTTTTACAGAGATTGATAATCTCATCATAGGATTCCTTAGATATGTCTCCTTTTCCAAGCATATTCAACATATCTAAACAATCATCTCGTACCCCTTTTAGAAATATTGACTTGAGAATATCCTTACTCATATCAGGATGATCAGATCACTGTAAGTTATACTTTAGCCTTTCCACGAAGTCCTCCAGACTTTTGTTCTCCTTCCTTTCTCTTGTTCGACAATAATCTTGGTATTTAGCCAAAAATTTCTCCTTCATCTGGTCCCACGTTGTAATCACATGAGCTCCCAAGCTCATGAACCATATTAATGCGTTCCCTTTTAATGTGGCTGGAAACAACTTCAATTTCTGAGCAGCATTAACATAGTCATAGCTTCTACACAGTATATCAAATTCAAAAAGAAATTCATCAGGATCCTCTGTGGATAACCCATGGAAATTGGGTAATGCTGAAAGTGGGATATTCTTCATAGGAGTTGCTCCTCTGGGGAGATCTCCAATGGGGAATTCCAGGGTGGAGAGAGAATTTTCTCCCCTTCCCTCTATTCCGCGACCTCCACCGAAAAGTCCTTCATTGTTATCCTCCATTGGTTGTTTTCCTGATGCGCTTGCCCGGTCTTTGGAGTTTTCTGTCAGAATTTCAATGTCCTGCATTGGTTCCTCCACCTTAACTTCCTCTATTGGTTCTTCTACTGGTCGTTCGTCTTCTTCCACCGGTTCCTCAGTATATTCTGATGGTTCTATAACCCTCTCTGGTCCCACTACTTCCTCTGTCTGAAAATCTGTCTGGGAAGAGTGTTGGGTCTGTGGCCTCCGAGAGCTTAACCTCTGGGATGTCTCAGCTTTTGAAATAATATCGTCAATAAAAGTTTTTCTTCCTCCTCCTTTGCCTTTGCCGCCTGAATGGTTAACCTTCTTGCGTCCTCTCATGCATCCTGCATTTCTAAAGAAAAATTTTAATACCCTTAAAATCTTCAGTCGCCTTCCCCGGCAACGGCGCCAAAATGTTGGTCACTTTAATTGTTTAATAATAAAACAGTCGAGTGCCACATAAATTATCAACCCGAGAAAGTCTGATTATTCCAAAGGTGACTACGTACTGTATGCACTCAATCTTAATGGTATTAAAAGCTGTAGTATAAACAATCTACTATCTATTAAATCCCTACTCTGTGTTACAACAGTTACAGTAGTTACAGCCTATTGCAGAAAATGAAGTAAGAACAAATAACTTAAAGGAAACAAATATGCAAAAGGAAGTGATGGTTGTCCTGCAACAAAGGATCAGGACCCTATCCTCAGAGTAAGGACTTTCAGCACCCGCCTCTGTTGTCCAGTTCACCCATACACTCTGTAAATCCTAATCACCGGTGAGGCACTCATATGCAACATCAATCAGTTAAAAAGGAAAATAGAGTTTGAGCAAAAGTAAATATCATTAGAAGCAGTAACTGTGATATAAACAGAAATCACACAGACACCACACAACAAAAAGAGATGGGTGAATCTTGTGATGAAGGTAGGCCCTGTACTTCTCACAAGATTCCCCAGAACACAGGAATTAAAATAAAATACTCAGAACAAAATTGTATTCATCTGCCAATAAACCATATTACAAAAAGATATTCAGTCTCATCCCTTCACTACAAGTTCTGTGTTACAGTTTGTTCCCCTCTTTTTCGTCCCCTTCTCTAATGTAGATGTCTCCTCTTTATAGAGGAGACATCTATTACAAAAGATTTTCATACATTCTGACTCAACCCTTTTGTACCAAAAATAAGAAAGTCAGTTCTTGATAACAAAATATTGTTACAGTCATGAGGATCATGATCATTACGACCAATATAGTAATTGGTCAGACTCCTTTGCCGATGCAGATTTTTTACGCAAATCCCAACTGTTCCTCAAAGTGCGCGTGCTGTTCGTGCTGTTTCAGCTTTGAGGTTCATGTTGTTCTTGTTGTTTCAGCTTCACGGTTTGCGCTGTTTCCGCTGTTTCAGCAACGACAAAATGTGATCCTGCCAGTTAGGCAGTTTCAACAATTCCTCAGCATTTTAATCAACTTCAGGGAACAATTATAAAGATAGCATGATTACGTGTTGAATAATTAAACATATAGTAATGAGGAAAGTTATTCTATACCTTTTGGAGTGATTAAGCCAAAACACTAGCAAAGGCTTCCAACTAAGGGTTGAAGAGGGTAATACAATGGCAAAATATACAGTCAAAAATAGACAAAATGGGAACCTAACAGTTACCTTCATCTTTGACTTTAAGCTAGGTAGGGACACTCATGGAAACAACAAAGATAAAAAATTTACCAAGCTCCCTTATAAACTTGTCACAATAAACTGCAACTATCAACATGCTCAAAAATATCACTTCAACAAGTTCCTCTGAACTTGACATTGCTTGACATCAATGACTAACCTTTTACATTAATGTCAACACTTTGTGCGACATATATACATTTATTTAATTTAAAATATTCAATGAAATATTAGATCTATAATGAACATTCAATATACATATAATAGTTATTGAAATATATTTGTCAAGATGGATATTCAAATATTTTATTTAAGGCTTAGATTAAATATTTTTAAAATGTAAAATACTTATGCATCTTTGTCATACTAGAAGGTGAAAATATTATATTTTTTCTTTCTTCTTTTTTTCTTTACTTTACTTTACTTTTAATTACTTTATCCCTATATAAAGTTGATATAAAGTTAATTTACATCAATATAATATAATTTATTTATGATTGAGGGCGAAGTATATATATAGTAAAACCACATCTTGTTTATTGGGTTTATCTGGGGTGGTTAGGAGGAATGATTAGGATCCTCCCAACCCATGTTCATTTCCCATAAGTGACATGGTGATATTTGATATAATATCTTTCAGCCCATGATGTGATGTGTGAAACATTAATATTCCTCATATCTATATATATATATATATATATATATATATATATATATATATATATATATATATATATATATATATATATATATATATATATATATATATATATATATATAGATATAGATATCAAAAAATATTAAAATCACATCTCAACCCATGGAAGGAATTACTCATTTCCTTCATATTAGCTTGTAATATCAATTAATTATGTTAAAAAGAAATCACTAAAAGAACACTTTTCAACTCCAGTTTTAGCATAGAAAGAAATACACATTTCTCAAAAGAATGTTGATATTATCAACCATGTAATATTTTGTGTTGCAAAATCATCGAGACATGTGGAGTGAATTTCCATATCACTGTTAGATTAGGCACAAGCCTCACTGGGCACTTGGTTTTACTATAAACAAATATACATTGAAACATTATCATAGATATGTAGCTTCAACATCCATAACTTTATTTTAAATTCGAGTAATGAAAATTCACTTTAACCTTTCAATTTCCTTTCAAAGTTTAGCTCACAATTTATTTAAAGCATTTTCCTTTGAATTTTTGTACATCCCAATTATTAATAAAAATAATTAAAAAATGATCAATATAGTTTATTTATTTTAAAACTAAAATTTATTAATCATTTTCAAATTTACATAATTCTAAGGTTATTGTTTGCCTCTTTTCTATGTTGAAAATAGACCAGCTACATAACAATAACTTTCAATCCCTCAAGGATGAGCACACATGCGTGCCTCAAGGAAAATTGAGATGGAAAGCACAATGGCTCACCCACCGCAAAAATGTGATGATATGTGATATTTCGATGCATAACTTAGGATTTTTGCCCATAGTTAAGGTAACTCACCCATTGTGCAAAATGGGCACTAAGGAGAGTTTTTGGGAATCGATGAATCAAACACGCCTCAAAATGGACCAAAGTGAAATGAGATGAATGAGATCACCCAAGAGTAGACGCACCCACACTATATGATTGGGATATTAGAACATGCATCATACCAAGAGGGGGGTGAACTAGTGTAGTGGAAAATTCACATTTCAAAATATTTTATGAATAATTGACTATATACCAATACATAGAGAATAATTTACATCATATAAATGAATGAAACAAAACATGAAGAAACCAAAATCACATCAACACATGAGAACACAATCTTTTATGTGGAAACCCTTGTGGGAGAAAACCATAGATTCTTTTTTCTTCTGGAGGCCTAATGTCACCATAACTACCACCTCCTGCTGTTTAGTGTATTTTCACCACAAGGGAGGCTTCCGTATGTAGGTCACCTAATAGATGTTCTAAGTCCTAGGCTTAGAGGTGACAACTATAGGATAAGGAATGGCACTCAGCTTAAGGACAAGGCTTGAACTAGTAAGGACAAGGCAAAGCATGCCCTCCAAAGACCTATCTAGGGCACAAGTGACTTAGGGTTTAGTAAATAGGTAAGGAAAAGGAATTACCAAGGTACAACGGGCCAAGAAAAGGCTTGATAAGATAGATATGATCAATATTGGAACAACATGTTGAAAATAGCAACAAGAAATGTTAAAGATAACATCTAGAAATTCTAATTTAATTTGTCCTTGAATTAAATTGGGAATTAAATCAAAGTTATATTCTCATTGCAACTTGTAACAATTAACTAAGTTAAGTTGGCTTAGTTGGATTAGTAAATTTGAGTTGGGAGTCTATCTAGAATCATGTATAGTGATTCCTAAATTTGAGGGGTCAGGTTGAGTTCTTATTGAGTTGTAATTATTTAATTCAGTTTAACTGAGTTAATTTAGTTAAACTAGTTCTAACTGTTGGAGGAACTAGTGAGTGGTCAAGTGAATTAAATTGGATTTAATTCACATGCAATGATAAGTCATATAACTGATAATTCACTCAAAAATAACTCATGCATGTTAGTTCATATGAAGACCCAGTTGAGGTTAGAGTTCATGGACAATGTACTATCAGTTGTATAATTTTCTGATTTGTACAAATGGCAGATGCAATCAGTAGAAGGCCTATGGATGGATTGCGCAGCTATGAGTGGGGAATTTCCCAATTAAATATGGGCTAATTCTCTCAAGAACTGCACAAGGAAGTAGGGGCTTGGCAAGCAACAAAATTCTAAGAGTTGGCTTGAGCTGGCTTGTGAGGCAGAGAGATGAATTGTACTTGTGCAAGAATTTTTTGGGTTGAACAAGAATTGTATTTTATTCTCAGATCTTCTGGTTAATTCAATATAGATAGTCAGTGTTTTTAGCAGTTTCTTTCCCCAGGGAAATATTGTGTTATGTGTGAATGATATTCTTCCTTTTCTGCTTCTTGTTTTCATCAATCAATTTTGGTTTTCACTGAAGAGTAGAGTAGATTCTTGTCTTGTATTTTAGCATATCCCGTAAGCTTTTGAATCTACAAGTAAAAATCTACACAACAAGCTTTCAAAAAGCCCCAATTTGAAGCCTAGGGCTAGATTAATGTTACCTTAGGACAAAATTGCGTAGGGCTTGTGACATTAGCCCTAAAATGGATGAATTTGCCATGGGAAATAGATTATTTTGAGGAAATAAGACACAAACCATGTGTAGAACCTCTCCACAAGCCAACAAACTTTCCCTAGTTGAATTTGGCCCTAGCCCTAGCCTAGTGGCTTGCCTTAAAGGGTCGAAAATGTAAGAAAGATGGATAAAATAAGGTTGAAAACATTTTTATGAGGTATGATCACCTATGTGGATGGCCAATGTTTGATCCTTGGGTGGTGGAGTCTAGAGGGAGATCTATTAAAGGAGGAATCAAATGCTAGTATGGTGTAAGGGTAGGAAAAAACCCTAGCTTTTAAAATACTAGCTATCATTTTATGAAGGATAAAATCATTGAAGAGAGATTAACATGAAGGTTCAATCAAGGGATTGTCACACATTCTTAAGATTAATGCATACAATACTTTGCCAAGATTTCATAGAAAACTATTCAATAAAAACTAGCACATAGAAACCCTAACAATAACCATTCCACGAAATAGCCAAAATAATATATTCAACAATATAGAATACTTACAAGAAATGCATGAAACAATCCTTTACTATCCCAAAATGATGTCTCCATAATAAGGTAATGTCTCCAAAAGAAAAACCTCCATAAAAGATCAAATCTCCACAAGTATACAAACCTATTTCAAATGGGCCAAAATCCTTCAAAGAGGCTGAATCGATTCACAAGTGACGACAAAAATAAAAGTGAGGTGACCTCTATTTATATGAGGTCTACCTCAACCAATTTCCAACTAATGAAACCCCTAAAACAAGTTTTACATAAGGTAAACTTGGCTTACAAGCCAACCCACTAGCTAAGTGATAAAATAAATCATAATTGCTCACACGTGTGAGCCGAAGCATTTAGAAATGCTAACGCCATTTCCTTTTAGGGCTCCAAATTCCATGTCATGGTGAAGTGAGGTATGAAGAAGTGTCATAATGCCAAAATCATCCAAAATATTGAGAAAAATCCCTCAAATCCTCCTTTGGGGTCCCAAGTCCAGCCAGGGTGCCATCATGTCATCACCCTCGATCTCCAATTGCCAAAATAAGGTCTTCTTTCTCTAGAATTAGGGCTTCTCCAAGTGAAAAAACCCTTCCTAGTATCTCAATGGGATACCATCATTATCTGGGCTCTGAATCAAGTCCTACCCATCAAGTTATGTCAAGGCAAACCTAGGGGCATGCTGGGTCTAGTGGTGTCATCATGAATAATCCGTTGTACATATGCTCAAGTCATCAGAAGGCCCAACTATCTGAATGCTGCATCTGCGAAGCCATCTATCTCTCTGAAAATTCCTTGGTACTTGTTGAGTAGGTTCCCTTAAGGCCTGGCCTGATATGGACCACTTGACAAAAACAACATGAACTTAAGTGAAAACAACCATCCATCAGAGACTAAGATCATATACACATGTAAGTGGACCAAACTTGAATGTTAAGGGCATATTAATACTTCAAACAATGGCCACCTTCCGATATCTAACTAGATCAAGTCCCGTAAAGGTGTTTTCTACCTTCATATAGGTGGATAATTGTCAATCCTATTAGGTTCTTCCAAACCTTAAGTGGAAGTGATAGTTCTAATGTCAACTCCTCAATCAATAGATGTTAGTGTAAATGTATGACAATGGAGGGGAAAAAGCTTCATGGCCAAGTGCCATGGTTAAGGGGACCAGCTAATGGGGAGTCCACATCCTGAGTGTATGAATGTAAATGAGGGAGCAATCATGGAGGCATGGGTTAAACAAATCAACCTGCTTTTTCCACCCCTCTAGTGCACCTTTTATTTTTTATTGCTAATTTGTATTATGGTGTGTAAATCAAAGGTTAGAGATTTTTATTTATGATGTAACGTTGTATATTTCCCTTCAAATGATCCAGTTCCTTGCTCATCATGATTGGGACATGAGAGGGTTACTTTTGATGTAAAGGAGCATCATGTTCTTAGGAACTCGATGATGGCCAAATAAGGAGGGTAGATCTTATGCTAGGATTTTTCCCATGTGCTAACTTATGTCCCAACCATATTTTGAATTTTGATTTTCTTCTTCTTTTGTTTTGTTGTGGAAATGTTTTCCATCCCTACTCAAGGAGTGTGGACATGTGGGTACCAAACCCTAAAGAACCAATGACAAGTTGGACTTGGAGAATGGATGTGGCATATTGGGCCATATGATGTGGCATGGAAGTGTCACTATGGTGTAGGGGATAATTAACATGCTATCTCGATCCACGTTTTCCAAGTAGTGCTCCTCCTATAACCCCAAGGCCCTAATGGAGGCCCCACTTGTTGA